>OX438816.1:673176-858176 GCA_949316475.1 Hypomecis punctinalis
CAGCCTTCCTCACTTTCTTCCTCCACTTCGCTCGATCTTCGACATCGTCTTCGGAAACACTACACTCTCTCATGTCCCTCAGCACTACATCTCTCCATCTTGTCTTCGGTCTGCCTCTGGTTCTTCGACCGGGGATAGAAAGTTGCAGAGCCAAGTTACCTACGTAGTCAGGTGGTCTTCTCTTAACGTGGCCATACCATCTCAGCCTACTCTCTTGCATCTTGTCGGCAATGTCGCGTACCCCCAGACTGCCTCGCACGTACTCGTTGCGGATTTTGTCGAGTCTGGTGACGCCGCACATCCACCTCAACATCTTCATTTCGGCAACTTGGATAGTATGGACGTTTCTTTGAGTGGCAGCCCATGTTTCACTGCCGTACAAGAGAACTGGTCTTATCATGGTCTTATAAATCAAGCCTTTCAGCTTGACCGGCATCTTTTTGTCACAAGTAACACCAGTTACTTCCCTCCATTTTAGCCACGCTGCGGCAATTCGGTGCTGAATGTTGACTTCCAGATTTCCAGAGTAGTGCATTAAGTTTCCCAGATACTTGTATTCGTCACATGAGGTGACGATTTGTCCGTCGATAGAGATTGCATTGTTGTTGTTTGGGTCAGATTCGTTAAAGGACATAAACTGGGTCTTCGCAACACTCAGCACCAGGCCGCCTGCCTGTAACTGATGTTTCCACGACTGAAGCGCTTCTTGTAGCTCAGTGCGACTTTCGGTGCAGATAGCAACATCATCAGCGTATATAAATGTCCACATTGCTGAAGTCTGCGCTGCTTCAGTGAGTGCATCCAAAACCAGGCAGAACAGAAAGGGACTCAGGACAGAGCCTTGATGTACCCCTTCCGTGACCGCTATTGATTTTGTTTCACCCACTACCGTCCTCACCATTGATCTTGCGTTTTTGTACATGTCGGCAATGATATTGATATATTGTTCGGGGACATTTTTCTTACGAAGGCTCCACCAGATCGTATCTCTTGGTACGCGATCGAACGCCTTTTCCATGTCTAGGAACGCAACATACAATGGCAGATTTTTGGCGCGATATTCTTCAGCAATAACGTTTATTGCGAACATTGGGTCTGTGGTGGATAGGCCAGGTACGAAGCCATAGTGATTCTTGGACAAGGAGCACTCGGATCTTAGACGGCTGTCGATCACTCTCTCATATAGCTTCATGGTGTGACTCAGGAGCTTGATTCCGCGATAGTTGTTGCACTCGTATTTGCTGCCTTTCCCTTTATATATCGGAACTATAGTGCTTAGTCTCCATTCTTCTGGCATTTTAGCAGACAACAGCATACAGTTGAAGAAATTGGTAAGCAATACAAGCCCTCGCTCACGAAGGCATTTCCAAACTTCCACTGGTATACCGTCAGGTCCAATGGCTTTCTTGTTAGACATCTTTTGTAAAGCTTTTTTGACCTCGTCGGGATGTATTGGTGGTATAAGTCCTAAATTTATTTTAATTTCCGGGAGCCGTGTGTTAGCCGGAGTTGGGTTCAATAGCTGTTGATAGTACTGATGCCATGCTTTTATGACGTCTTCGTTTTTGTATAACAAGTCACCATTCGGACCTTTTACGGTCTTGCACCTGGCAGGATCTTTTGCACTCTGACTACGCTGTTTTGCGAGTTTATATATGTGTTTTTGGCCTTCTTTTGTGTCCAACTTCTCATAAAGATTTTTTTGGGAGTTTGCTTGTGCTATAGCTATTACTTTTTTGGTTTCTTTTCTTACTTTTCTATATGTTACCTGGTCTCCCGGAGTTTGTGTGGCCTGCCATAACTTAAAAGCTGATTTTTTATCCTTAACTGATTTCTGGACCTCGTTTGTCCACCACCATGTTTCTTTGTCGTTCTTTCTTCCCCCTTTTGTGCGACCAAGGGTTTTGTTAGCAGCTGTTATTATAGATTTGCGAAGATGTTCCCATATTGTGTCAACGTCTGAATCTACATTGATTTCTAAATCAGCAAGATGTCCACAAAATTCACAAAATCAAATTTACAAAATAATTAAATAAATCAAACAAACATTATTTCAGTTTTTCAATGTTAATAACACATATGTCTTAAATTTCAAAAATTGCATTAGTTAGGTATATACATTAAAAAAATACGAATTTGTAACAAAAGAAAAAGTAAACAATTTGTATCAGAACGTGAGTTAGATGTTTTACGTGATAGATAGCGCATACCTCATAGATATGATTTAGTATATAAGCTGTTGTTATTCCTTAATAAATGACACATGCACATTGATAGAGAAAGACTCTAGTAACTTATTGTATTCTTATTGGCGCCCTGGAAAACATATATTAGATCCAATTTCAAAGGCGCGATCGTAAATTTAATAGCATCGTAAAATAGTGCTCTCTCTATCATATGCATTTAGAGAAAAAGAAAGGCTGCTCTAAATTGCTTTTAAAATATGATGGCGCCTCTAAAATTGGGCCTATTATGTCCATAAAAGTACCTTAACTTTGTGATATAACTGTATGTAATGTAAAAAATACATGTTAATGAAACATACTCGTACTTTGCAGAATGCAAAGTCACATGACTGCCCGCTAGCAGTGGTCTCGAACTTACCAATTTTCCGGTATTTCTAACGATTTGGCGCTCGTCCTACCGAAACGAAGCGATTTTTCAACGAATTTTGAGCTTGCCTAAAAATTTTCCCTTTTTCTTTACCGAATCTAAATTTGATTTTTGATATCAATAGAGAATCCTCCTGATTTTCCACCGAATTTTAAGTTTGCAACAGAGAAATGGGCTGGTCTAGCACTTAAGGATCAATGTATGTTTGTATGTTGCGTAACGAATATAAGGCGATAGGCTACTTCGTATGGTGATTTTGCTGGTGAAATGCGATATTTGTGAGAGAATCAGGCAATTTTAGGCTAAAATCCTCGCATACCAATTTTTGGTACAATTATACCCTTAATTCTCGGCATTTTTACCAATTTTACTTTTTTTTTCGAGATCACTGCCCGATAGTTCGAGACATAACCTCTCTCGCGAGATTTGTGCTTATGCTACATAGCCGGCATTCTTTGAGACAAGCTCCCTTACGGTAACATTCAGGTATGTTTTATTGAGACGAGTACAAAATGTTAAAGTTTTCTGTAACCCGCACAAAAAATGACCACAAAATATTTTCTTTTACAAAAGTATAATTTAAAACATGCATCTGAGATTCCATAGTGGAAGTTGATGGCCATCACGCTCTGAGTTGTCGTCGTTGCACGGGTAGGTTTCTACGACACCATGCCCTCAACGACATAATCCGTAGAGCATTAAAATTTAAAACAAATGCATAAGAATTATGTGTGTAATGCTCACCTTGTGCTAAACAAAGAGCAATATTCACACTGGGGTTTTACGACAAGTATCGTCATTTAATTTTGTCGTCGTTTCTACATAGAAGAAATAACGAGCAGCCCATCTCATTTAAAAAATTGATAGTCTGTAATGTTGGTTTACGGATAATTTTACGAGATAACTTCATAAGAATACATTGTGGAATAAACAATTGAAACAAGCCAAATGCTTAGGCCGATCGCCTCTCTATCGCTTGTTCCACCCTCTCGCTTGCATGCTCGGCTCGAACGTGTTACTTTTTCGGGCGTGCAGCCAGCGTTCATCGATTCATAAGACATTATCACGTCAAACCTATTGTTCTGCTCAAGACGGCAGGCGCACGCTGAATGAACTGAATGTTGAGCCACTTCAAATCTACAAAGTCATTCGTAAATAGTGTAAGTAATGTAGTAATACTAAGCCGTAAGAGAGTGATTTAGAATTTCTATATCATTTATTACTAGCTATTGTCGTGGTTATATTCCAGTAACAATTTTTAATTTCAGTGTATAATGTGGCTTTCAATTGGTAAAATAATTTTGGATAAATTATTATAAAAATATAACTTTTTAAATACCAGATTTTGAGATCCTAGATAATTATCATGTAGCAGCAGAGTGCTAGCCAAGACAAATAAAAGGAGTCCCAACACGACGGGTCTATCTTGCTTAGTTCAGGAGATCCTATGACCACCTTCCGACCCCTTCATCAGATCAGTTTCGTGGTACCATATTATTGCATTGTCACGCGGTATACAAGGTTATTTCTAATCAATTAACATCCTTTCAGGGGCTTATTCTGTACATCAGAATCAACCCTGTATATACGCGTGAAAAATTTCAGCTCAATCGGAAACCAGAAAGTTGGTCAAAGGACATGTCCACAAGATGTATGGAGGCTGGTATAATAATAATCAAAAATTCTAACCACAATTATTAATTACATTTCGAGAAAGTTCATATTCTTCTGAGTCTATTAGGTACATCAGTGAAAAACAAAAAAGAGCCTTCCGTTTTTTTTAATTTAATTTTGAATCTATTAGGATATATAAATATATTTGGCTCGATAGGTAGTTTATCTCTAGCAACCCTGGTTAAGTAACCAGCATTATTGTTGAATAGAAGCTTTTTTACCAATTAGACACAGTTTTTAAGTATTTTTATCACATTGTACCTACTACCTGGTCACACTGGTAGGTTATAATTTCTAATTTTAGCAAATTAAGATATGAATGTGGAAGAATCAGCTACGAATGCCAGTAAAATAACGATGGAAGCAATTTATTATTGCTAAACTAGAAAAAAATACAAAGCTGTATTATTATTTTTCATACAATATATTTTTAACATATAAAAAATTGGAGGAATAAAAAATTCAAAATTTAATATTTTTGAAAAGCCCATAAATCAAGCTTTCAAATGATGTTTAGATCATCTTGGTTTGATTGTTCTCTGAATAATATACCACTTGTGGACGTCACCTTTACGTTGCAAAATTCCACTCGAACTTACATACTTACTTACATTCTTATTATATACCATAGGAAAATCGCGCACTAAAATTACGAGATAAACAAATACCTCCTCATACCCATCATCAACATTTGGGATGAGGAGGTATTTATTTATGTCGTAATTTTAGTGCGCGATTAGTCTCGTAGTATATAATAATAATGTGTTCAAATCGCGAAAGCTTAAAAACAACATAGGTAAATATATAAAAAAAAGTTAATTAAAAGCTTGTAAAATAGGTTTTGTTGATCCAGAGTTATATCTCTTACAACCTCAAAAACTTTACCTCTTTATAAAAATTAGTATAAATTAACTAAATAAAAACAGGACAAGTGCGAGTCAGGCTCGCTCAGGCAATTTAATTTAATTAAGTTGAACTTTTAAAAATTGTAACTAGACGATTCCAAGTGTTGTGAATAAAGAAATTTTGACTTTGCACATCGAGGGTTCCGTACAAACATATATTTAAAATAATTAAAAACCTGTTTTAGCATGTGCATATGAAGTTATTTTATATGATACCATACATGATACGATTTACGCACTTTGAATCCAAATTTCATAGTTCTATGTCAACGGGAAGTACCCGGTAGGTTTTGATTTTTGTGAGCGTTGAAATATGCGTTTTTTTACGACATAAACGGCTCTAACTATTTTATCCGGTAATTGAGAAGCTTTTCTTTTACACAACTGCAAGAATTCATAGGTTTACGCATATAGTTTAAATTTCAACTCGATATCTTTACGCGTTCCCGAGATAAAGAGTCTTGACCTACACACATCGTGACGGACAGACGGACAACAAAGTGATCCTATAAGGGTTCCGTTTTTTCCTTTTGAGGTACGGAACCCTAAAAATTAAACCAGTATGTGAGAATCATAATAATTTATTATAAAGAAGACGTATCTGCAAATGTCAAGATTACTATTCGATTCACTGACTATCTAACACTTGTCATGTACGACCCACCTCACTTAGTTCCAACTTTGCAAATCAAGTTAAGTTTATGTTAAGTTGGCGATGAGTTGAGCGCCCGTCAGTGTAAGCATGAATTAAGTTACGCTGTTGAGAACTAACTTCCGTACACGTACAAAAAGACGCTAACTTAATTAATTAACTTTTGTTAACTTTATTGGAATTAACATTATTTAGGGTAAAATAAGTTGTAACTAGAGGTCGAAATAGGTAGTTCAAATTTACCTACTTGTGATTTTGTGATATTAATAATAATGTAGAAACCTTCCCAAATTGTATTCAAAGAATATCTACGTTACATCTGCCTTATTTAAAAAACGCGCTGTCTGACTTCAAACGTTGAAAAGTGATGTTCTCAAACCTAGCTCAAGTCTGACACAAATTTATATTTTGTAAAAAAATATAACGAACCACAAAGAAATACTGAAAAAAATTCAGACGCTCTTGAAAAGATGCACAATATTTATAATTACTACAGGCCAGCAACTCATGTTTTGAATTTTACCACTGTGTGTGACATAATTTTGACAGTGACAAGTACACATGGAAGTAATTCCGCTCGCGAAACTCAATGCGACCTTTTTGGAAATTCTTCACTGACGCTTCGACAGTGTATGATAGGTTGTAAAGTCTTCGAATAATAAGCCCTGCTTTGTACAAATTAGAGAGCCAACACATAATAATTATTTGTTTAAGAAAAAGGTTAGCGTCAGATTTTGAACATTGTTGCCGATCATTGACTTCTTCTTACATCCATGGATCCACAACGTGGTGGATGTGTCTAATTTATTACTGCCCCCGATAGTTAAAAGGGCGCATCTGACATCTCTTATTTCGAGATTAAGATGCATGTACTGGCAGATGGGCTTTTTTTTTCGAGTCTCGCGATGTATAATATATTATACATATATTATTTGTTTAAATCTTGTTCTTTTTCATATAAGATAAAATATATATCTGCTAGTATAATCATCTTGATTTCAAAGTGGGAGATGTTAGATGCGCCTTTTTAACTATCGGGGGCCCACTATTATAGTGGGCAGTATGGCAAAAATGTAAAACTAAAAAATGTGTGATTTTTAATTAACTGTTTGATTACGAAACACATGTCGCATCGAATTAAGTTGTTATTTCTTCCTATTATGGTTCACCGTCAGTCAAAGCCAAAGCCCCGTACAAAAAGAACATGTCCTTTGGTGTACTTTGTGTTTTGCGATATCGGAAATTTGTAACCTTTAGTTCCATCAGAAGTTTCAAATTTCTGATTATTTTACTTCTCTACTTTCTACCTTTTTGAATTTGGACAGCCGAAATAGCTCAATGCTAGTTTGTGAAACCCTTTGAAATTACGTAAGTTCAAGTGTATGTGCATCTTTTTCTAACACCTTTTAAATTTCATATAATAATTTAAAATGGGACAAAGTAATGAATATCTCTTGCTGTTTTTGTACGGTTTCTATAATTTTAGTCCTTATTCTGTGTCTAAAGATACCTACTATGTACTTATGACATAACATGTACAAAATTCTGCCATGTGTCATGTTAATGCCACGAGGAACAACTCCCATGTTTTCTGCTGCCCTGGTAATAAAAGTAATTTTTTAAGCAGCCTGAAGTACTCCGGCAAGGCTAACACAAGTCTAACATCTGGGACCTACAATTTAAGGTTTCATCCAAGCCATGTCAGAGTTTTTAATAACATTTCAAAACTCTGAATTTATACATTTTAAGCCGTTTGAAGGACTATGACATGACTAAATAGATAAAATAAACGAAGTATAGGTACCTTTTTTAGGCTTTTTAGTGTGGTTTGTTGTGACTAGATGAGTCTGACTCCAAAATAAGGATTAACTAAGGGTAGGTGTAAGTAGAAGGTTGACATAAATTGTGGTCGCGTGTGCACTAAAAACAGATGGTAGTTTAAGTACGTGCGCTGTATTTGCGCTCTGGCCAAAGACTGACTAAGCGGTGCGAAAGATGAAAAGTATTACATTTCTTATGACTAAACATGATAAATGGCAGTGGAAGGGATGTAGGCGGTAACATAGCCCTACAATTTCTTTTAATCAAAATACGCTACCTCAAATGAACACCTCAAGGACGATATTATGTACTTATGACGTAACAAGTACGTAATTTCCAGTCATGTATCATGTTAAAGCCGCGATGAACAAGTCCCCGTGTTTGCTCCCTTGTAGCCTTAATTAAGATTCGGATGTGTACTTTGTATACATAATTCGTAATTATGCAAAGTAGGACATTTCGTTAATATAACAAAAGGACGTAGCTAGCCCTAAAAGCGCCTGCTATGAAAGAGTTCTCTTTAATCCTTAGTAAAGTAATTAAAATTATTTAAGTAATGCTGTTACCTACAGTGTTAAAATCTGCGAAAATCAGGTCAGTTTCTATACTGAAAATATTATATTTTTGACAAAATGTTACAAGAAAACAAACGGCAATGTCCAATAAAAATATGTAGGACATTGCGGTCAACTATGAAGGACAATTTTGCTGTCCCATTTATGTGGGTGAAGAATTTTTGATACATTTTATGGTATTCCTTGAAAATTATTCAACCTCATTAATTTTAATAGGAACATTGCGATGTCGTATTTGATTTTAAATGTCCTCAATTTAGATTCGATCTCATATCTATATATATATACAAATAGATAAAACGCTGAGTATAGCATAACTGAATTAACAAGTACAATAATTTAATTCAAAAGTATATTTTAGTTAGTTGATAATTATATTCTAGCCACTAATGGCGAATGTTGTATTCGCTAGTCCTGTGTCGGTCGTGATTGAACCAGTCCCAATGACCGAAACATAACTAGCGCATGATCGAATCGTTCATTACTTGATCTAGATCTCGACCATTTGTACCATGGATCGCATGTTCCGTGTCGCGCCAAAATGAGGCATGAAACACTGCTAGCATACCAACAAACGGAACGTGTCTAGCTTGCAATGATACTTCGCGATTTATATTTAAATTAGACTTTACGTCTTAAGTAATATGATAGTTATTACTACAATGCATGCAAACAATGTTCCATTTATTTGATGATTATATGTCTCTTTAGTTTTTTATATTCAAAATAAACCTTCTTGTCTCGTAATAAGAATTAATTTCGTTAACTTTTCTAATGACAGGTCAAAGATTGTTGATCATTGGTGAATGTACGTAGGATCTTATCGCCACCGTATGGTTCGGTCACGTGACCGATGAACGACCGATACATTTGGTTCGGTTATTTCGCTGGTCGGTCATGAACGATCCGGAACACGGAGAATGTACGACCGACACAGGACTAGTATACGCTAATTGGTGATCATATCAGTCCTGTGTATTACCATATACTAACCTCTTCTTCTAAGTAGACCAGCAATCGCAGTACAAGTGAGCGTATTTCATTAATTAGTTTAATTCTAGACCATTCTTGAGCAGCTTAGTTTGTGGTAATAATGTACTTTATAACTAAACTAAAAATGCAGGTTTCTTGTATAGGTCCCTTAAATAGTTATTTTGTACTGTACTGTATCAGCCTTTTAATAGTCCACTGCAGGACGTAGGCCTACCCACGAAGGGTGATTGGGCCATATCCACCACGCTGGCCCAGTGCGGGTTGGTGGATTCGCATACGCCATCGAATTTCTTCTACGGAAGTATGCAGGTTGCCTCACGATGTTTTCCTTCACCGAAAAGCCAGTGGTGTGAAATTCCGTGCATATATTCCAAATAACTCATTGGTACGGGACCGGGATTTAAACCCACGACCTCACGATTGCAAGGCGGGTGTCACTACCTCTAGGCCACCACGGCTTATTCTAGGCCACCACGGCTTATAGTTATTTTATTATGTTAAAAGTATTTGTTGTTATAACGGCAACAAAAATATATCATGTGTGAAATTTTCAACTTTCTAGCTATTACGGATCATGATATATACAGCCTGGGGACAAATAGACGGACAGCGGAGTGTTAGTAATAGGGTTCCGTTTTTAGCCTTTGAGTACGTAACCCTAATAAATAAAATATCTACTAAAATTCGATAAAAATTACCAGCACCCGTAGGAATAGCTACTAACTGCAACGAAACATTTCTTACCGTCTCTATATTTACGATTAAGTCTCAAGTCCCAAAACGTGACTTTAAACTCCTTTAGACTTCAGAATTGCTTACAAAATGGACTCCTTGAGACTTTGGGACCAACACTTTGCTACAACGGTAAAATAAATTATCACAGTCGCGTTTAAATTAAACAGTCCGGAAAACGGAACCTTGTCGCAGTATACAAACTTCTCTACCCTTCGATATTAGAAGGAAATGTTAGTTAAGTTATTTCGACACAGTTGTGAAATAATTGGGGTAAATGAGGGCCGTTAAAACGATTGTTTTGACCTTTTTGAAGGCGGTTTTACATATTCTAAGGTCAGAGTACATTTCGTTGGTATTTTGTTGCTGTATTATGCCGAATTATGCGAAAATTCTGAAAATATTGTGTCCTTGTGGAATAATTTTATTATTTCTATGTTGGTTTTATATTTTCATATTTAAGTAGGAACACTTTACCTTTTTACACCAGCTTAGGGTATTTCCATTTTGCCCCAGCATGTCCCGTGCCGCCATGCGGGTGGGGCAAAGTGAAATGCTTAGATGCATTTTTGGAGTTAATCTTGCTCCGTCGGTTCATATTGAAGAGACAAAATTATCCGCATGTTTTAACCACCTCATCCGGGTTTTAAAACTGTTTCTGTAGACATTATTGTAGGTATACCCATGTTATTCTGACCTATAATTATATTCTAAATAAACGCACACGCCAAGATTATAAATTGATAACACAAAATGGCGGCCAACAAGTGGGGCTAAATTCATTTAAATATATCTGATTTTAATTTTATCCGTCCGTCCATCAGCTGAAAGATGTCCACTGTCAGACATAGGCTTTTTAGATCAATTTCCAAAAATACCAGGTGAAAACCGCTAACCGAAAAAAAATTCAACGCGTTAAAATAGCTACAAACACGCATAGAAATAACCTTTTTCTCCAGTCACTAAGAACGAAGAAAACTGCTTACCGTAATCTGTAGCAAGTTAAAAGTTTTTAAAACAAGAAACTCGATAGCAATTAGTTCGCTGTACTCCGCCAGGACTCGGGTTAAAGAGAAATATTATCGCAGCCAAGAAACGAGTCGACGACGACTTGACCCAATTCTACCATTGTACACGAGCATACAGGGTTCATCGTTAAATGGAATTTGTGATAATTACCAAATTCGACCAAAAAATAATATTTTTTGGCCAACTTATTGCTCTGATTGGTCAACATATTATTGGCCATCAGATGCCCACTGCTAGATATAAAACCTTGTATATAGATGAAACTGGTTGCTAGGGTTCCGTACCCAAAGGGTAAAAACGGGACCCTAATACTATGACTCCGCTGTCCGTCTGTCTGTCTGTCACCAAGCTGTATCACGGTAAAACCTAGAACGTTGAAATATTCACATCTTATGGTGTATTTCTGTTGCCGCTATAACAAGAAATACTAAAAATAAAAATATTTAAGCAACCTTAACCTTACCTTTTTAAACCTAAAGTTTTATCTGTTTTTTGCCCAATGTTATGAAAGATTTAAAAAATTAGATAAAATATATTTATTTTTAATTATTAAAAAAAATATTTTGACATCTTTAAACACAAATTAAACATTTAAAAATAATTATAAATATATATAAATTCTACATTTGATAGAGCGTCAGGAGAGCATTTGACATATTTTCAAGTTACCCTGTACACTGTGACGTCCTTCATACTTGTCTTAGCACTTAATACCTGAGACTTGAGAAGGAGAAAAAATAAAGTACTTACTTGGAAAACGAACAAATTCTATTTATGTACATATTTCTAAAGCCGAGTTCTCTTGCTACCTGTTACCTAATTAAAATAAAATCAAAAAGGATGTTTTGGTTTACTTCTACTGGTACATATTTATTAGTTATTTTATAATCTTTCCATGTTACATAAAGAGCTAGCATTTTTTTTATTTAACCTGTTCTGTCCCACTGCTGGGCAAAGTCCTCCTTTTTTCTGTTCTGTGCTACCTCCGTCCAATCCATTTTAAACCTCTCGATTTCGTCGCGCCATCGTGGTGGAGGACGGCCTCGGGGTCGACTGGACAGAGGAACCCACTCCGTTGAGACCTTTGCCCATCTGTCTGGGTGCATACGACTCACGTGTCCCGCCCACTCCCATTTGAGCTTACCAGATTTTAGTCCAACGTCGCTTACGCCTTTCATGGAACGCAGTGTGGTGTTTCGGACGCGATCTACTCTTTTAATACCAAGTATACTGCGTTCCATTGCTCTTTGGCAAACCTGAAGGCGAGACTTCTGAACATTGGTGAGCGACCACGTTTATGCACCGTACGTTAGGATGAGCAGGATACACATGTCGATGAGTTTTCGTTTCAGGGAGGTTGGTAGATCTCCCTTCATAAGCGATTTCATGGACCAGAAGTTCTTCCAGGCATTGTCTATGCGACGACTGATCTCTTTGTCTTGCCTGTTGTCCAAAGATACTATCTGGCCCCAAATATGTGTACTCATCGACGTAGTGTATTGTTTGACCATCTACCTCGACCCTATGCTTCGTGCTATTCTAAACCCCCCAATAGAGAAAAACAAATATTTAAAAACATTTTGTTATGGAAACAAAGTAACACATAATTTCTACATATTTATGGTGCATTCACACCTGAGTTACCTTCTGTGTCTAGATGAACGTTTATAAATATTATTCAGCAACATCCGGTAGTAAAAAGTTATTTATTGTTTATGTTCATGTACTCGTAACTATGTTGCCATGTTATTATAATTATTATGTTGAGCAACGCTGCGTAACTTTTAAAAACAGTTAACATTCGCCAACAATCACATTAGTTGAGTTGAGTTCCAATAGGCTTGTTACATAAAAAATATATTTATAAGTCCGTCAAATAGATAATTAAAAATATTATACACATATTTTTCCTTTTAACAATTTAGTGAAAATTGATGAATAGGTATATAGCTTTCTTTTTGTGATAAACATTTTAAAAATTGACGCGTTCGCAGGATTTGAACCTGCATCTTTCTGGGATTCAGGCCCAGATGCAATGCGCCATTTCTCGTTAATGGTAAGAAGTTCTAATAATTTCACATTAAGTGACTGACTGATTTAAAGCAGTTCTCACAGATGGCGCTTCCAACAATGTAGTAACTAGTTAGTAAAAATGATAGACATTATCTGATTCGACGTCTTCGCAGACAGCGTTCCTAGCTTAATTGGACAAAGCATCTGGGCCGGAATCCCAGAAAGATGTAGGTACAAATCCTGCGAACGCGTCAATTTTTGAAATGTTTATCACAAAAAGAAAGTTTCTATACACCTAGTGTGTGAAGCACGATAAAAATCATTTCAGGTATATATTTCCACGTGACGTCACTAACCTACTACAAATGTACCGTTACCGGCTAGTGACGTCACGAGTCCCCACTCTCAAATATGACAAGGTTTATCTTTGTCATAAATTGTTTATTTGAATGACAAAAGAAAAAATACGTATCCAATGTTTTTTACTAATCTAACTAACGAACTAAATATAAATTTTATACCCAGTAAACATGCCTATTATGTATATTGTAGGTCCAGTATTTTTAACCATTTTTCTATGTCAAAGGTCTTTAGGCGGCTTCAAAACTCTGACACCAGGGCTAACCACTTGGCTTAAACGATTTTACTTAATAACATTGTTAGAGCAGTGAACGTGCTACGGCTGCATTATCATTAGAATAGCATTTTCCCGCAGCGCGGCTTTGCTAGCGTGATATTTTGACTTTAATAGTATTCCAAAGGAACCTTTCTTTTTTTTCGGGATAGAAGTAGTTTATGACTTTTAGATCTCTAAACTATATCCAAGCAAAAAACAAGTTAACCTTTCCTATTTTGCAGCGTTAGGAGTAAAAATTCAGATTTAGATTCGGGAACATTCGGATTTGAAATATTAGAAATGTAAAAAAAAATACAAAATCCCTAATAACAACAAATTTAAAAACATTATTATGAAAATTTACAATAGTTCCATTCTTACCTACCGTCTACCTCCTGAAACCACCTGGGTGAACAGTGGAGAGTTTTTTTTACAACGGCTCACCTTTTTATATAATCGGTTTTAATTTTTTTTTTAGCGGGCAAAAGTGCCTTTATTAACTATTATATGATACAATACTACTTTATATGCTAAAACTACCTATACTACTACTACACTACTACATAGAAAGCCATTCAGCGTGGCAATGCTGCCAGCATGCTGGGCACGCTGCCAACTGGCAGTGGGCTTGAGCACTTGGATTATCTTTAGACCTACAATGGTCAGTGGATGATCCAATTGCTTTCTATGTAGTAGTGTAGTAGTAGCAAAGAAGATATAATAATACTACGTATAGAACGGCCACTCGTTACCCCCCACCCGTTTGAGTCTTCCTCACTTCCACCCCGCGTCAGGACACGATTTACTACTCTGCGCGCGGGCTGCACAGGCCGCTGTAAATACCCGTGTAGCGTTCGTGCGTATGTGTAGTGTCTGTGAATAAATATAGTGTTGTGTGCGTAAGACAGCAGATTTTGTATGAAGAAACGCGGAGTGTCCGGGCTGTGGAAGTAGTGTAGGTAGTTTTATCATATAAAGTAGTATTGTATCATATTGTATTTTAAAATATTAATTATATATGCTCAGTAATTTTGTTAAACTTATTACCTCTCAATGCAGAATTGTTTGCGCAATTCATGCTAGCAACGGTTGAATAAATTTGAACGATTGTGATTTATACCGGACGTGTTATCCAATTTTCCATAACTATACTTTACTATCAAATACGCTCACAAGTGTAATATTATTCAAGTTGCCTTTTGCAAAAGATATTTCTTTTATGTTCCACTACAATACGATTTTATTACTTCTGTTTAGAGTTAGAAATATTTTTATTAAACCAGACAAGTGCAAGCGTAGGACGTCTAACAAAAGTCTGTAGGAACGTAAGACCGATGGATGCAAGCTAGTTCCAACTTGTTTTACCTATCAAATATCCATAAGAGAAGATTATATCCAACAATGTATCTATTGGATGATAAAGACGACGATGATGAAAGAAGAAATGTTTGGGGTTGTCCAAACTATTATTGCAATTACCACAGGCAATTACCTAGTTTGTTTTATAATCACTTGCACTGCACAGTACAATCTTCGTGCTAGTATCGACAGAGCCACAGTCCCTTAGTGAAAGTAGGAAAAAAATGTCGTACATGTACATACCGAGTCGGTATGTATGACGGCGCTCGGACATTTTTTATATATCGGAAATATCTAAGTCGGTATTACCGACTTAGATATTTACAGTAAATAATTCACAATGACCCGTTCTCTCGAATCTCGACGTTATGTCACCCAATTGGTTCTTGTAACCAAGCACTTTGGCAACGCGCGGCGTTGTAATCGGCTTGCAATCGCCTTACAACTAACTAAAAAGTCTGCCCACTACGTAGCTTGGGCAGAGTTTTGGTTCGGACACTTTCTTTGCACGATTGTAACTCTATAGATATTTGCTCGAAGCTTACAATACGTACAATATAAGGCTTTGTGAAGTTCACAAACTTACAGTTTTATTTCTTATTAGTTTTTACCCGCGGCTTCGTCCGCATGATATTTGATTTTTGACGCAATATCTTTATAATTTATAGCCTATATGTTATTCTGATATATAAGCTATATTACTGCCAAGTTTCATCTCAATCCCTTCAGTAGTTTTTGCGTGAAAGAGTAACAAACATCCATACATACATCCATCCATCCATCCATCCTCACAAACTTTCGCGTTTATAATATTAGTAGGATTAATTTGAACAACTTTAAACATGGTACCAAGCTTTAAGTCATTAAAACTCAGCAGCTCGATATAGGTACTGTATCCATTAGACTTATTATGTAAACAAACTTTTTTTGTAATTCAGGATACCAATTTAAAGTATCAAAGATGTATATTATGTAACAGTTACAAAATTGCTCACTGAACTTTCTTAATCTATTTACAAGTTTTAACTTTACAACAGAAATGTAGACATAATTTCTGTTGCTTTAGTATAAGTAATAAAAACATATTCTAAATTGCAAATTATTTTGTGGTAAAAAAGAATAACCCAGTGTAACACACTTCCGTCGTTAACAGCCGGAAGTCATCTTAAATTTGCATAAACCAATTTTCATGCGGTCACGCAAACTCGCTAGGTTTGGGTAAAAATATGTAACGTGGGGGTTTTGGGTCATGGGTCATGGGGCGCAAGGTTGCGCTTATAAATAAAAAAATACTAGAGAGAACAAATTTTTTTAAATTAATCCTTAAGAACACATTATTACTATATACTACGGGATTAATCGCGCACTAAAATTACGAAATAAATAAATACCTCATCATCCCGACGTTTCGGCCGAGTTGCATTGACCGTGGCCACGGGTAGACTGACGTAGTATATAATAATAATGTGTTCAAATCGCGAAAGTTAAAAAAAACAATCCCTAAGAACCTTTTTACAGACTAAAACAAGAAGTACTGTGTTTGTCTGTATTTTTTTTGTGTATATATATCGATATTTTGATTGACGCTAAATGTGAACCAACTTAAAAAAAATCTTTTTTAGGGTTTCTAATGAGTATGTATGTATGAGAAGTCTTTTTTAAATTTTATCGAAATTAGCTAAGCCATTTTTGATAAATCAACAATGTTGTACATGGATGTAACATCGATACGTGCATACGATTCCGATTCTTTACACGGCTGAAGCCGGTGGTGCATTTTTTGCGAATAATAATAACTATAGGTATTTTTTCGAAACAAAAGTAATCTATGACATTTTTTGACTGCTAAACTATATACATGCAAAATATCAAGTCATTCCTTCTGTTGGCGCCCGAAAGAGTAACAAACAAACGAACATACACATTTAAAATAGTACGTGGTGTCCCTCCGCGCGGAACAAGTGAAACTTCGACGCAAAAGTACTTTCATACCCCCTTCATGGTAGCGTTAAACGTTTATCGCAACCTTGTTGGAAGCTGCATACCAAGTTCCACTTAAAAAAAAATTTGTAAAAGTATACTAAAAAATTAGTCCCACCACAATTAACTTATTGTAAAATGTTGTCGAGACGTGTATATTGGTCACACTGTCAAAAAGTTATCATACCTCATGTAGAGCCAAGCGCTTTTAAATCCACACAAAAACTCTACAAATGTTTACTTCACAAACTCTACACAGTAGTTAAAGTGGCTTTGCTGTTTTGCTTCTGACAAATACAATTCTTTTATTGATAAATAATAAATAAATATATTAGGGGACTTCTTACACACGACTTCTGACTTCAAACTAAGCAAGATCCCTAGTACTGTATCAGCCTTTTTTATAACAGTCCACTGCAGGACGTAGGCCTACCCACGAAGGGTGATTGGGCCATATCCACCACGCTGGCCCGGTGCGGGTTGGTGGATTCACATACGCCATCGAATTTCTTCTACGGACATATGCAGGTTGCCTCACGATGTTTTCCTTCACCGAAAAGCCAGTGGTGTGAAAAATCCCTAGTGAATCTTAGCAATTATGTGTGTGCATTGTTTCATAACAGCAATATAATATGAAGTAAAATACTCTATTACTTAGTATTAGTACACCTTGCTAGAGCTACTTTCACTAACATAAAAATGCTTTTTTGTTTTTTAAGGCAGTAAAAACTATAATATGTAACAAAATCAAAATTAAGAAGTGTTAAAAATTGTGCTGTGAAAATCTGTACCAGTGCCTAAAGTAGCGGAAATTGTCCATTTTAAACTAGCGGCATTTTGAACTTGTTGACTATTGCGTTGATTAGTTGTTCGTTGGCCAAATTGTTGGTCAATCTGACTTTAGATATTGACCCAAACTGCCATTGATCCACTGTTTCTTTTTGGATTTGTGATTTGTGCTAGTGAAAGAATTGATAAGTGAAATAGTTGGCCAAAGTGTTCAAATCTTTTGGCTGCAATTGGCCACTTTGATAACGTTACTCAAATATAATTGAGAACACATAACACGAGTAACATAAATTTAATTGACGAAACTAAGTGATGGAGGTATTTGGCCTGTGTGTTTGTGCAGTTTGGCCACATTGTTCCCGGTAGTTGGCCAAATTGTTCGTGTACGTGATCCTGTTTCTTGACCACAAAGATGAATACGGTGCAGAGTTCGGGCGGCGGACATGGCGGGTCTATGAAAAAGGACCACAAGCATGAACAGGTGAGTGTTAAGAATGTGTAATAATTTTTGATAGCTCTCCTTGATTCCGATTATGGAAACTTGCGGTATTTGCCTTAATTACAATTATTCTTACCACAAATATAGCAAAGCTGAAATTTTAATTTGAAATATTATTAATATAATTACAAATTTAATAGATATAGAATGACATGTAAACATGTAAACTTGTTTAGTTTGTTATCAATTTAGTTATTTTTCATAAAAAATGTCATGACCGATCAACCGTGTACTGAATTCTCGAAAAGGACATGTCCACAAAATGTATGGAGGCTGGTATAATAATAATCAAAAATTCTAACCACAGCACTCGTTACATTTCGAGAAAGTTCATATTTTTCTGAGTCTATTACAACAGTTAAAAACAAGAAAGAGCCTTCCGATTTTTTTAAAATGAATTTGAAAAAATAAATATCGTTGGCTCAATAGGTAGTTTATCTCTAGCAGCCCTGATTAAGTAACCTCTGATTTGTTAAATAAAAGCATTTTTACCAATTAGACACAGTTTTTAAGTGATTTTTTGTCACATTGTACCTACTAACTGGTCACACTGGTAGGTCATAATTTTTAATTTTAGCAAATTAAGAGATGTATGTAGAAAAATCAGCTACGAATGCAAGTAAAATAACTATAGAAGCACTTTATCATTGCTAAACTAGAAAAAATAATAAGCTGTATTGTTATTTTTCATACAAATTATTCTTCGCATTTAAAAAAAATTGGAGGTGTGAAAAAATCTAAATTAAATATTTTTGGGAAGCCCATAAAACAAGCTTTCAAATGATGTATATATCATCTTGGTTCGATTTTTCTCTGAATAATATACCACTTGTGGACATCACCTTTCGCACGGATCGATCTAGCATTTTTACAATTAATTTAAATGGGACCTATTTCAAAGTATACTCTTTCCAATAAAAATAATTATTTAAATCGGACTACTATATAAAAGGTTATACGTGGTTATACTTAAAAAATATATATTTACGCGTCGAATTGATTACCTCCTCCGTTTTGTCACTCAAAAATAATATGTATATGAAAATCACGCCAGTGATACATGACACGACTTTGTTCTTCAGGTCCATAATCTAAGTACTATTAGCACTTACAAGATCATCAAAATCATTGTATAATGAATAACCCACCAGTTCGAATTTTACATTCCTCTCCACCATTCCCAAAACTTTCCAACCGTCAGTAATTCCCTAAAACAACAGTAAACCGGGCGACATTGTAATCTAATTATCTCAAAGACATTACACTTGTTATGTTCCAACTTGACAAAGACCGATTGAAGGAAGCACAGTACAGTAATAACAGTAAGGTCTCTTTGACCAAGAGTACGAAGTGAGCAATATCTATCTATCTATGTGCTAGTGTAACTATAGGGCGGTAGGGCTGCCAAAATGCCAAGGGCCCCAGACCCAAGGAGGCCCCTGCCCAAAAAGCAGCTCTGAAAAAAACCTTACATTTTGAACAAAATTATGTTTTTCTTTAAAAAAAGAAATAAAAAATTACGCTCGCTACGCTCGCGAAGTAAAACGGAATCAAGTTCGATGCTCACTTTTTACAAGTTTTACTACTTTAATGAAAAAAAACCGTGGAAAATTTTCGCGCTCGCTGGGCTCACGCTTCCTACATTAAGATATTTTCTTTAGTCGCATCTCATATTCAAACATTTTTGCCCTCGGTGCGCTTGCGCTCTAAGTTAGACGGTTGTTTTATTTTCTTGTCTGTTATCTCAAATTAAAACCCGACATTTATTATAAAGTCACGAAAAAAAATGCAACCGCTGTGCTCGCACTTAGTAAAAATATAATGGTTTCCTCTAGTTCAGTTTTCATATTCATGGCAAAATTTTGTAATTTATTCCAAAAGTTGTAATGTATTCAAAAATTTCAAAAAATCCATATTATCTATGTGCTAGCTGCTTTAGGTAATACAATTTTCTTAACTAAAACAAACACAATATTATATTACTAATGAAGTTGGGCGACTACATTTAAGAGGTTAATTAAAATAACATTACAATGCGACAATTTTTACGGGAAGGAATATAGTTACGTTATTGTAAAAAACGTCTCACTTTTTACCGACTTTCAAAAAAGAATAGGTACTATCTTCGTCTTTTCGTATTTTTTTGTGTACGTTCATCGATATTTTCGCAATTTAGAAGTGAAGAAAAAAAAACAAAAAGATATACTCTCAAGATGGTCCTATTCTTATTTGAATTTTATAGGACTGATACATAATTTTGACTGAGCCATTTTTTGATAAATAAACAATAACATACCAACATTGATATTACATCGATTCGTGCAAACTATTTGAATTCTGTACTCGGTGAAAGTCGGTGATGCCATTTTTTGCAAAAAATAATTATTGCACTATACTCGTACATAAAAATGCACACGAGAATCGTAAATCATTTTTTTAAGTCGGTGAAAAATAAAAGTGACAACCCTAAGAATCAACGCAAGAGTAGGCTAATAACTCACCTGTCTTAGATGACCTACTGTTCTTATTGTACTGTGCCATTAGTACAATACCGCCTTACCTAAGCAACGTCTAAATGAAGGAACTAATAACTTGGTAACTGAAGCGATGAGTTCTGTCTAAGGATTGCGATAGTTACTCCCTCATTTGAATGTAGAGTCTTAAGCAACGTCTAAATGAAGGAACTAATAACTTAGTAACAGAAGCCTTGAGTTCTGTCTAAGTATTGCGATGGTGACTCCCTCATTCGAATGTAGAGTCTTGGTTGAATTGTAAATGGGTGAATTAAGAAGTTCTGAGACAGATGGAAGTACAGATAAACAGATGTAGTTACAGATGTATTTGTGTAATTGGTTGAGAGGTTTGCGGACTTGAAGTAGATAAATGATTTATTGTAAATTGTTGAGGCGCGGTTCTACCGGATACATTTATTTGGTACATAGTTAACAACATGTAAGCAAAGGACATGACCACAAAATGTATGGAGGCTGGACCACAGCACTCGTTACATATTTTGAGAAAGTTCATATTTTTCTGAGTCTATTACGTCAGTTAAAAACAAAAAAGAGCCCTCCCCTTTTTTTTAAATTTAATTTTGAGTTTATTAGGATAAATAAATATATTTGGCTCAATAGGTAGTTTATCTCTAGGAAACCTGATTAAGTAACCTCCAAATTGTTACTTCCACCTTGTACAGATACGACTAGTTTGCACGAATTGATGTGACATTCATGTACATTATTGTTGATTTATCAAAAACGGGTTAGCTGATTTCTATAATATTTCTTCAATCTACAGTAATTTAAGAAATTATTGGTTACAGAAATAAAAACTATTTTATTTTATTTTTTATAAAAATTTAATGGGACCACCTCGAAAATATACCTTATCGAAATAAAGAAGAATATTTCAAATCGGTTCACTTTTGACGAAACTATCGATGACCATACTAAGTCAAAGTCAAAAGTATTTAAGTATTCGTATAAATTGTGGTTACAAGGATTTTATTTTAATTTCTAAAGTACACAAATAAAATAATAATAAAATACATACACGTCTGTATGTATTTTATTAATTTTTCATCATAGTACCTCCTCCTTTTTAGAAGTCGGTAAAAATGGTGGCGTTCACATCGCATTAACTGTAACTTGTCTGTTAGTAACCGGAATCGGCGGCACGTGAAACGCACGGAATTACGTCACTGGGATTCGATTATTCAAATCTGCTACACGAGGCTTCACGTTGTACCAGTAATGGCGGGAGGAGGCGGCAGCCAATTTGTGAAAGGTCCTTTGATGTTGTTTCCTTTGGACGATAAGACATATTATTTGGCTACATTTGAGTTAAAACATTGACATTTACATGGTTATTTCTAGTCAATTAGCATCCTTTAGGGGCTTATTCGTGATAAGCCGTGGTGGTCTAGAGGTAGTGACACCCGCCTTACAATCGTGAGGTCGTGGGTTCAAATCCCCGGTCCCGTACCAATAAGTTCTTTGGAATTTATGTACGGAATTTCACACCACTGGCTTTTCGGTGAAGGTAAACATCTTGAGGCAACCTACATACGTCCGTAGAAGAAATTCGATGGCGTATGTGAATCCAACATCCCCGCACTGGGCCAGCGTGGTGGATATGGCCCAAACACCCTTCGAGGGTAGGCCTACGTCCTGCAGTGGACTATTAAAAAAAAGGCTGGTACAGTACAGTACAGGGGCTTATTCTGTACATCAAAACTAACAACTTTTGTTCTGCGAGTTTCGCCTTTTAACTCAAAAAAAAATGGTGTTCCATAGAAAAATATCGTTCACCCGCGACCAAACAGCAGATTTTTTTTTAGTTTTGACAAAAGTTGCAGAACAAAAGTTGTTAGTTTTGAAGTACAGAATAAGCCCCTAAAAGGATGCTAATTGATTAGAAATAACCCTGTTTATAGAGTCACAATCATGCAAAAAAGTGTCTAAGCCAAAACCTTGCCCAAGCTACGGAGTGGGCAGGCTTTTCAGTTACTCATAAGACGATTGCAAGCCGACTACAACGCCGCTTGATGCCAAAGTACTCGGTTACAAGCACTAATTAGGTGACATAACGTCGAAATTCGAGAAAACGGGTCATTGTGAATTATTTAATGTAAATATCTAAGTTGGTTGTAAGAATATTGGTCATGTATTTTATACTAGTTTTTACCCGCGGCTTCGCCCGCATTATATTTTGATTTTTGACACAATATCATTATAATTTATAGCCTATGTGTTATTCTGATATATAAGCTATATTATTGCAAAGTTTCATCTCAATCCGTTCAGTAGTTTTTGCGTGAAAGAGTAACAAACATCCATACATCCATCCATCCATTCATCCTCACAATCTTTCGCGTTTATAATATTAGGATTTTGTGAATCAAACAAAAAGTATAAAGATAAACCTTGTCAAAGTTTGGGACTTGGAGTTTCTGACGTCATTTATACGTCTAAAGTCTATTCTTTTGTAGTGGCCACTTTACTAGTGACGTTACGCAGAACTTTGATGGGTCATATCTTCATAATTTTTTGTTTAATTGGTAAAAAAATACGTGTCTTCTATAGTTTTTAAACATATCTAACGAACTAAATTTATTTAGTCATCTAGCCTAATACCACTCGTGTACACCCGCCTCCTGGACTATATTGCGTGTTTACATGATAATAAATCTAACGTCAGTTTTGGTACGGAAAGCCTCATGTAGAAGTATTTTGGCATTTACTATAATAGAAGATTTATTTCGCTTGATTTCATAATAATATGGCAGGAAAAGGTTTCTTACTTGAAATATTTTGCTTCGTTTATTTCATGGTCGAAGGTTTCGGGGTAAAAAGCTACAGTCATTCTTATTACCGACTGACATTAAGGCTGACGGAGAAACTAGAGAGATTCCTTCGCTTTGCCCGGCATGTTATATGCACTAAATACTCATATACCTAAGAGCAGTAGTGGTCTAGTAGTAGTAACATCTGCCTTGCAATCTTGAGGTCATGGGTTCCAATTCCGATGGAATGAGTTCTTTGGAATTTATGTATGGATTTTCACACTTCTGGCTTTACGGTGAAGGAAAATATCGTGAGGAAACCTCAAGGACTAGAATACGTTTCACTAAAACTCTGTGATGTAGAAATCTAGAGAATAACTTATGCAATTGTTGCACTTTTGTCGACAGACTCTAATTTGTGCATTCGAAATGAACGAATTTTTTTTTTCAAAAATTTGGTTCATTATACTAACGGAATAATACTGAATTTTGACATTTATCGGATGTTTTGTCGTCATTCTTTTTGAGGACACAATACTACGACATAATAGGACGAATTTTAGAGGCGCCATCGTAATTATAATAGCAATTTAGAGTTTCTGCTTGTTTAGCAATGTTTCTTTTACACTATAATTATGTTGATAGCGAGAACACTATTTTACGTTGCTATTAAATTTACGATGGCGCCGTCAAAATTGGTCCCAATAGTGGCCACTATAATAATTATGAAAGAAACTAAAACGTCATATGTTGTTAATGTCAACGTCAACTACCTAAAATTGTGTAATTATTGGCGTTACGAATAGTTGTGATTTGAAGCACTGCGATGAATTAGATTCCAACTGGATAGAATAGAAAACGCTTTATTGTTTACACAATTTACAATAAAACAATAAAAGAGTACAATATAATTAAAATAGTGCGACAACCGGCGGCCTTATCGCTTAGAGCGATTTCTTCCAGGCAACCTGATTAAGAGAGGAAAATAAGAGACGGGGTGTACAATAATGGCGAATTAATTAAAAAAAATGAATACACTTGAATTAAGGGTCATAAATATACATAAGATATATACATAAATACCAATATACACGAGAATATAATATTACGACAATAATAATGCATACAAAAACATGCTAATACTTAAATAAAAAGAAAATAAAAAACCATTAAAAAAAAATACTTAACACTGGATTGGGGCGACATGTCCCGTCCTGTGAGATTTGTGAGCACTGGCTATTAGTGCCCAGGTCTTTTTGCCTAGACAAAATTGCTAGCTCACTAAGGCCCTGGTCTCTTGAAAGGCTATCTGTTTTGCACATAATTTTCTTTTACGCTGATCAGTGAAAGAGAATATTGTGAGGAAAAGCCAAACGCCTACACCAACCCGCGTTGGGGCAGCGTAGATGAATGTAGCCTATTTGCCCTTCATGTGTCAGTAGGTTTAACAGTGAACCATAGTCAAAATTAGTGGTTCCCTGAGCAGTTAACCACACGAGTATAAAGTAAAACAGCTCGATATAATAAATACTAGATACTGAATTAAATTGTGCAGTCGGTGTTGTTATCAAAAAAAATCTGAGCTGCCGTATCTTAACTCAAATTGCCGTATTTGTGGAAAAATTGACGTATACGGTCGTATCACTCGCAAATATTGCAAATCCTAATCCTACGGCAATGATAAGTCGTATGCCGTATTTTCTGAGAAACACTACCACCAGGCTGCTTGCTTGAGGCAGCCCTAGCGTGTATTACGTAATGCGTGGCCACGTAGGGCTGTAGCTACGTATTTATTTCAAGGACAGGGCCAAGTCACCATACTGTTTGATACCATTACCGTGCCTCCAAGGTTTTAATATTTCATACACGATAGCAAAGAAGATATAATAATACTGACGATAGTGACTCCTTGCCATAAGAAATCCCGTCAGCTTATTTTTTTTTTTTCGAATAAGTTTGCGTTTGACTACATAACACAAACAAAGCGTTCCATATTTAAGCGTTTTCTGTTTAAATACAAAAAAAAAAACATCGCCGTGCCGTGGTGGCTTAGAGGTAGTGACATCCGAATTATAATCTTGAGGTCGTGGGTTCAAATCCCGGTCCCGTACCAACGAGTTCTTGTGAATTAATGTACGGAATTTCACACCACTGGCTTTTCGGTGAAGGAAAACATCGTGAGGCAACCTGCATATGTTCGTAGAAGAAATTCGATGGCGTATGTGAATCCACCAACCCGCACCGGGCCAGCGTGGTGGATATGTCCCAACCACCCTTCGTGGGTAGGCCTACGTTCTGCAGTGGACTATTAAAAAAGGCTGATACAGTACAGTACATACAGTAAAAAAACTTAATTTGATAATATTAATTGTATAATGGAATTACAATATAAAACTGAGCGTGGGACTCCTGTGGGATGCGACGTGCGTATGCACGTTCGCCTCTTGCCACCTACCGTCCACTCAGCATGTTGCGGGTGCAGGAGCAGAGTCAGCGGCCCGAGGCAAGTGCACGAAATATTCCGCTTTGGCAGCAGCGTACGACTTTATCCCGTTTGCTGTTGAAACGGCGGGACCATGGGGTTCCGATGCAAAAAAGTTTGCTTATGAACTGGGGCAGCGTTCGCGTGAGAAGGGTCGAGATCCTCGTGAGGGATGGTTTTTAATCCAGCAAATTTCCTTAGCAATACAGCGTGGAAATGCCGCTAGTGTGTTGGGAACGTTTGGGTCACGATCCACGCGCGAGGGGCTTTGACATGTTTTCTTGTCTGTGACAAGCACTTGACGATTTATTTATATTGAATTGACATGTATGTAGTAGTATATGTAGTGACATGTAATCATATTTATTGTATACTAGTTTTTAACCGCGGCTTCGCCCGCATACGCAATATATCATTATAATTTATAGCCTATGTGTTATTCTGATATATAAGCTATATTATTGCAAAGTTTCATCGCAATCCGTTCAGTAGTTTTTGCGTGAAAGAGTAACAAACATCCATACATCCATCCATCCATCCATCCATCCATCCATCCATCCATCCATCCATCCTCTCAAACTTTCACGTTTATAATATTAGTAGGATAGTAGGATTGACATGAAAACTGAGCTGCAATAAAAGTAATGTGTGTTTGTTCTGCACGATAAAAATGATAATAAAAATACTGTTTACACATATTTATTTGACAGTCTTAACCAGTAGTTATCAGCTCTGATAATATCTTCTAATGTATTCTTTTATCAATTTATTGGAGTCACGACTATAGCATCCTCTTCTACCACCCGTAAGATGGTCAGCAAGGTCCAGAGTGGGCCAGCTTAACTCCTGCGCATTTCATCCTGTAAAATAATATCATAGGTTCACGTGCTACGAAAAGAAAATAAAATTCAATAAAATTTTCTAAGCCGAGTCAAAGTTCTTGACGGCTGTTAAGTTAGCCTGACTTAGACAGAAAATAATTCTTTTGTTACAACATATACAACAAGTTTAAATTGACATTGCATTGTATAATTTTGTCTCCGACAATTCTAAAATGTAATGGCATTTGTTTTGTATTCGTATTTTTGTGGCTTGTGGCCATAGTAAAGCTTGTGGCCCTTCAAGAAAATACCTAATTTGTTAGCATATTAATTTAATGCAAAACATTTGCACGTCAGAAATGGCAGGATCTAAGGAAATTTGTCAATTATTATAACACCTTATATGTACTACATTATATCCATTGTGAAGTATAACTAGACAGAGCGCTAAATAATAATAATTACAAAAGTAAGAGAAGGCGAGATGTGCAAGTAAAAAGAGTGAACAGGACGAAAGTAATATCTTTTGTCTCTATATGCGTATACGTTTTTTTTGTCTGACTACTACGCACGGCCTAGACGTTGTAGTCAGACAAAAAACTACTGTTGTATTTTTTATGAGATACTTGAGTAAATCAACATATGTATGAACTATTATCCATTTTCTATCACTTCTATTAGTATTATGCAGGTTTTTTTACCTAGAGTCTGAATATGATAAAAAAATAAACATCTTTTTTCTCATACCCTATACGCTAGTAGCTCCTCTAGTACATACTTGTTCCAAGATTCCATCAAATAAAAATTTATTCTTTCATTCATAAGTACCTACGTAATTCAACGCAAATCAATTTGAAATCATAATTTTCATTACATCAAACGTTGGACGTAAACCAGTTTTTAAAAAAAGAACCTGTTTTTAGGGTACCCAAGAGATAAAAACGGGACCATATTACTAGGACTCCGCTGTCTGTCCATCTGTCCGTCTGTCTGTCACCAGGTTGCATCTCAGGAACCGTGACAACTAGCCACGCGCACGAAGGGTTCCGTTCCGTGTGGTAGCCCCCTTAATATATTCGTTTTGTTTTAATTTAACTATTTATTTTCGAAGATAATATAAAACTTAATAATATTTTGTGAATATTTCAAGCCTCTTCCTGTTGCCGTCATTAATATTGAGCAAAAAATCATGTTCCTTGTATGGGAGCCCCCCTTAAATATCTATTTTATTTTAATTATTTATTTTTTAATTAGGTAATTTTTTAACTAAGTAGGTACTCTGTGAAAATGTCAAGCATCTACCTATCATTAATAATGTCACCGTAATTAACAGCGAGCGAAAAACGACTTAAAATTCAGGTATGTTGTATGGGAGCTCTCTTTAAATATTTTTACTGCTTTTAGTATTTGTAGTTATAGCGGCAACAAAAATACATAATCTGTGAAAATTGCAACATTGCAACCGAGATACAGCCTGGTGACAGACAGACGGACGGACAGCGGAGTCTTAGTAATAGGGTCCCGTTTTTACCCTTTGGGTACGGGACCCTAAAAATGGAACAAAATAGTTACAAGGGGGGTTCCCATACAACAAACGTGATTTTTGTACGATATTAATCCCCATACGGTACGGAACCCTTCGAGCGCGAGTCCGACTCGCACATGGTCGATCTTTATTTTTAGTTGTTTGAATCATACGTTACTTTGCGGAAGTTCATCAAACTTTGTTCTTATGTTTTGGGTTATTTACTTAAGTTGTTCCTCACACCACTTAAGCTATATTGTTAAGAGTACCATTCAACTTGGAATAAAATAGTGTTAGTGTTATTTTTTTTTTCTATTTTCAAACGTAAGGAGCGTATTATTAGTATTCTCCTAAACTTAAGTTGTGTTTACTGTTAATGCGATAATGATTTTGTAAAATAAACTATTTTTTAGGAATTTTTACTAGATTTCTGAACGATCAGTTTTTGGATGGGTGACCTCCGGTGGCATTTACAACTGTACGCTACCGTGGCTCGAATGATATGTTAAATTGTACCTAGGTCTCGGTTGTTTTAACCGTTAAGTCAGAGGCCTTCAGGCGGCTTAAAAACTCTGACACCAGGGCTAGCCACCCGGCCTAAGGACTAATCCTGACCTTTGCAAAAAATGCATCTGTTCCATATATTTCTTAGTTCAGTATGCTGAGTGTGAGTTTTGTCGTAAATATGACGCGCTCTTCGGCGAGCGCGTAATCATGTAATTTGTATGAACTTGTTGTGTTTCAAAAACGCACCGCTAGTGGCGCTGTACATTTCTTCATACAAATTTCATGTTTACGCGTTCGCCGAAGTGCGTGTCATGTTTACGACAAAACTCACACTCAGCATACTGATTCAATAGACGTTATGGGTCAGCTATTTTTAGTTGCATTGTGAAAATACAGATCGTTCTTACCAGCAGGGGTTATCATATGTCTTTCCGTTCGCCCCGCACACTTGGCGCAGGTCCGCGGTGCAGATGCACTGAGCAGCTGTCTGCAGCATTACGGCACTCAGCACCAGGATAATGGATAATACTAAAAACAGACAAATCATATATTATTCTGAACAAATGGTATTTGATTTTTTTTTTTAATTTTAGAACAATTTATATAAACTTACATTTGCAGAAAATTTTCAAACTAAACACATTGTTCGGGGTTAGGAGTGAAAAAATAAAATAAAATATAACATAGTTGATTGAATCAGGCGTAACTTTGCGGAAATTCATCTTCACATCTTTGTTTTGAATAAATATTTAGTGTATTTCCGCTATCTTGTTGTAGGCAAATAGGTTTAAGGGTATTTAAAAAACACTATTATTAATATTATATATAATATTATATATAATCTCGTTTTCAAAAGTCTTTCTGAGCGTCTGGTGGACGCGACGCGTGACCAAAATGCTGGTGTTTATTTGGCTCAACATATAAGCATTACCATTCAGCGTGGCAACGCAGCCAGCATGCTGGGCACGCTGTCAACTGGCAGTGGGCTTGAGCACTTGGATTATCTTTAGACCTTCAAGTGTCTGTGGATGATCCAATTGCTTTCTATGTAGTAGCAGTGTAGTATTGTCATTTAAAATAACAAAAAACCGGACAAGTGCGAGTCAGGCTCGCACATCGAGGGTTCCGTACAAACACGTTGTTAAAATAATTAAAAACCTGTTTTAGCATGTGCTAATGAAGTTCTTTTATATGATACCTTACATGATACGATTTACTCACTTTGAATTTTGAACTTATATTTTGTAAATTTGGGCCCTATTTTTTTGTGAATTGAATAAGATAAAATTGTACAATTTTCAGATTTATTCCTATATGTGTACTCTGAGACAATGCTTCTCGCCAAATTTCATAGTTCTGTGTCAACGGGAAATACCCTGTAGGTTTTGATTTTTGTGAGTGTCGAAATATACGGTATTTTACGACATAAACGGCTCTAACTTTTTTAAACGATAACTGAGAAGCTTTTCTTTTACACAACTGCAAGAATTCATAGGTTTACGTATATAGTTTAAATTTCAACTCGATATCTTTACGCGTTCCCGAGATAAAGAGTCTTGACATACACACAGACGGACAGACGGACAGACGGACAGACGGACAACAAAGTGATCCTATAAGGGTTCCGTTTTTTCTTTTTGAGGTACGGAACCCTAAAAAATAAAAAAATTATGTATAATAATATAAATTAATATGCATTATTGTAATATTAATAATAGTGTATTTTAAATACCCTTAAACTTATTTGCCTACAACAAGATAGCGGAAATATAATACACTAAATATTTATTCCAAACAAAAATATAAAATATAACTTTAAATACAAGCTATTGAGATCCTGGATATCAAGTAGCAGCATAGTGCTAGCCAAGCCAAGTAAAACGAGCCCAAACACGACGGGTCTATCTTGTTTAGTACAGGAGTTCCTATGGCCACCTTCCGACTCCAACATCAGATCAGCTCCATATCATATTATTGCATTGTCATGCGATATACATATGCGTGCAAAATTTTAGCTCAATCGGAAAGCGGGAAGTTGGTCAAAGGACATGTCCACAAAATGTATGGAGGCTGGTATAATAATAATAATAATAATATATACTTTATTGTACACCAAACAAAAACAAATACAAACATTCTTAGGACTAAGTAAATTTACAGGGTACAAGGGCGACCTTAATAATATATAATAATATATAATAATATATCATAGGGGTATAATAATAATCAAAAATTCTAACCACAACACTCGTTATTTTTCGGGAAAGTTCATATTTTTCTGAGTCTATTACATCAGTTAAAACCAAAAAAGACCCCTCTTTTTCTTTTAAATTAATTTTGAATCTATTAGGATAAATAAATATATTTTGCTCAAAAAGTAGTTTAACTATAGAGTTAAACTACTGCAACTACTGCTAGAGCAACCCTGATTAAGTAACCTTCAAATTTCTTTTTTTTTCACATTAAAAAAAACTGGAGGGATAAAAAAATCTAAATTAAATATTTTTGAGAAGCTTATAAATCGAGTTTTCAAATGATGTATATATCATCTTGGTTCGATTTTTCTCTGAATAATATACCATGTGTTAAACGTCACCTTCAACTTGCAAGATTCCACCCGAACTTAGATAGGTATGAGTACATCCATTGCAAGTTAAATAAAAGCTTGTAAAAAATGGAATTCCTTACCTAGTAAAATCTTCATGTTATATAGTTGAAGGTGAATGTACTTGCGAACACAACCAGTGCTATACTAGCCTTGAGCTGAGTCCAAGGTTCCTATATATAGTAAGACGAGTCAAGCTTTAAGCTGGTTACAGACTGTCATACTATTTATTTATATTATTCCTCTTATTTTCCACATGTTTTTGATCAAAATGCTGAATTAATTTTGGCTTTAGTGATTATATTTTTGAAAAAACGGTGACGATGACAGTGATAACTCGAATTGTGAAATAATCCAAGTAAGTGTTCAGAATGGTCCATCCATTAATCAGCCATGTCAGACATAGGCCCCTTTTTTTTGAACATCAATAAGACCGATTGGAAGCGGCTTGCATCCAGCGTGATCCTGTGGTCATGATGAGATCATCTGTCCACCTCCATTTTATTTGAACTAATGATAATTTTATGAAATTATATAAATTCCTATGTCCTGCAGTGGACTATTAAAAAGGCAGGTGTAGTACAGTACTGTATTCACATAATGGGACCGACTGTCTTCAATAAGTTACCAGAGCATATTACCACCGCGCCCTCTATGGGCAGTTTTAAGTCGCGGCTCAAACGCTGGCTTGTCGAACACACGTTCTACAGCTACGACGAATTTATAGCATTAAAATTATGAAATTTATTTGAATATTGACATTATTATGTTTGATTATTATTTCTTTGTAAATTTGTAAGTGATGCAACAATTTTATTGTGTAATTTAGTACTTAAGTACAATATAAGTATATTATTAATACTACCTATGTACCTACGATATATACCGACTTGTAACTAACGTTATCAATAAATTGATTATGATTATTGTAATAATTATTTTTCGCAAAAAATAGCATGACCGACTTCACCCGTATACAGAATCATTACATAATATAAAACAAAGTCGCTTTCCGCTGTCTGTCCCCATGTATGCTTATATCTTTAAAACTACGCAACGGATTTTGATGCAGTTTGTTTTAATAGATAGAGTAATTCAAGAAAAATGTTTATATGTATAATACACCTGTACGAAGCCGGGGCGCATCGCTAGAACGCAAATATTATGCGCGGATCGATGTAGCATTTTTCACATTATTGTTGATTTATCAAAAATGGCTCAGTCGATTTCGATACAATTTAAATGGGACCAATTTCGAAGTATACTCTTTCCAATGAAAAATTAATTACTGAAATCGGACTACTAAGAAAAAAGTTACGCGCGGTTATAAATAAAATTAAAAAAAAATATACGCGTCGAATTGTATACCTCCTCCGGTGGTTCGTCGGTCAAAAATATGTATTTAAAAGATGACGATGCATCAAACGTCGTAAAAATAAAACATAAATTAAATAAATTTTTCAATTTATTTTCCAATACCATAATTTTATTATCAAATCAGTTCAAAAAGCATAAAAACGTCAAAAGTATCAAATTAGCATTTTCCGGTGTGCGCCATTTTAACTTTTTCGCAGCCCAGTCTGTAAACAAAGAATAAAATCCTTATTTTTACCAATGAAATCGTTGACATTATAAAGGAATAACACAAAAATAATCAACCAAGTGCGTGTCGGACTTGCATTTGAAGGGTTCCGTACCGTTTGAGCGAAAAAACGGCTAAAATCCAGGTTCGTCGTATGGAATCGCCCCTCTTAAATATCTATTTTATTCTGTTGTTAGTATTGGCTGTTATAAGCGCTATAATAATAGCGCTTCAACAACACATACTAAACATATTATTACTATAGCACTATACAGGGTTATTTCTAATCAATTAGCATCCTTTTAGGGGCTTATTCTGTACATCAAAATTAACAACTTTTGTTCTACAACTATCGTCAAAACTAAAAAAAAACCAGCTGTTCCATACATTTTGTAGCGGGTGAACAATATTTTTCTATGGAAAAACAATTTTTTTTTTGAGTTTTGACAAAAGTCGCAGCACAAAAGTTGTTAGTTTTAATGTACAGAATAAGCCCCTAAGAGGATGCTAATTGATTAGAAATAACCCTGTATATTGTAGGTTTCGGTTGTTTTAACCGTGTTTAGCCATGTTAGGCCTTCAGGCGGCTTAAATACTTAGACACCAGGGCTAGCCACTAGACTTATACGTACTTACTTATTACCCACTATTTGTAGAACTGTAATAAGATAGAAGTCGTGGTGGCCTTGTGGTAGTGACATCCGCCTTACAATCGTGAGGTCGTGGGTTCAAATCCCGGTCCCGTACCAATAAGTTCTTAGGAATTTATGTACGGAATTTCACACAACTGGCTTTTCGGTGAAGGAAAACATCGTGAGGCAACCTGTATATGTCAGTTGAAGAAATTTGATGGCGTATGTGAATCTACCAACCCGCACTGGGCCAGCGTGGTGGATATGGCTTCTTCACCCTTTGTGGGTAGGTCTACGTCCTGCAGTGGACTGTCAAAAGTCTGATGAAGTACAGTACAGTAATAAGATAAGAAAAAGTAGATATATTGAATACTTACGTGCATTTATTGCTGTATGTCCGTCCGTTGACGCCGCAGACAGGGCGGTAGTCAGCCGTACAGATGCACTGCGCTGCCGCTTGCAGCATCACGGAAAATAGCACCAACATGACGGAAAACACTATAACAGACATATAAATAAATAAAAGTTTTTTTTTTTATTTCGAATAGTTTCACGTTTGACTACACACTGCCTGATGTTAGGCAGATGTGCGGTCTAGGGTGTTGCACGCTTACCTAGAAGATGCCTATTTACTCGGGATTTGAAGACACCCACGTTGTACTTTAAAGGAAAGACAGACCCAGGCAAAGCGTTCCACATTCCGGCTGTTCGTACGAGGAATGAGGATTCGAAACGCTTGGTTCTAACACGCGAAATGTCTACTATAAAAAGGTGGCGCTTTGGTCGCGTCTGTCTAGTCGCACGATAGAAGAAAGGGGCAGGGGGACCAGATTGTGCAACTCCTGGGCGCACTCTCCGAAGTGTATCCGGTAAAACGCCGACAAACACGCTACCTTGCGACGATGCTCAAGACTTTGCTCTGCGACTTAGTCAAGGTGTCGTTATCAATCAGCCTCCTGGCTCGCCTTTCAATCGACTCCAGAGCCTCCAGATGATATTTAGCAGAGTCATCCCAAAGGTGAGAGCAATATTCCATGCAAGACCTGACTTGTACTTTATAAAGACTAAGCAGTTGCTCAGGTGTGAAATACCGTCTCACCTTAGATACAGAGAGAGAAGTTCGGGTTCCGTACCATATGGGTGTCCATTTAGCCCCATTTCAAGCATCTACTAAAAAATTACGTGTGTTGTATGGGAGCCTCCCTTAAATATTTATTTTATTCTATTTTTCATATTGGTTGTTATAGCGGCAATAGAAATACATCATCTGTCTAGATATCATGGTTATTTAGATAAAGCCTGGTGATAGACAGACAGACATACGGATGGGCCAGACCGACCTTTTTACTCTTCAGGTACAGAACCCTAAAAATACCCTTCACGGTTGCAGCTTTAACATTACAGTCATAGTGACCTAGTCAAAACAACGTTTGCTTTACAATCTTAAGGTCCAAATTCCGAAAGTTCAAATCCCGATCCCGTAACAACGAGTTCATTGGGACATATGTTCAGATTTTTTCTCCACTAGCTTTTTTGTGAAGGAAATATAATCAGCAGCTATTGTGTGTGGACTGTAAAAAAGACTTGCCCCCCGACCGCCTAAGCAATAGCAATCGTAACAGCAATCGTTTATGACTTCATTTTAGTCATTTGGCACCGCCTATGTGACGTTAGCCATCAATTGCTTTGCGCGGATTGCGAAAGCAATCGTTGAATGAACAACTTTGATGGCTAACGTCACATAGGCGGTGCCAAATGACTAAAATGAAGTCATAAACGATTGCAATTACGATTGCTATTGCTTTAGGCGGTAGGGGGGCTGTACAGTACTGTACTACTCATAGCCCCCTACTATGGATTACCATTGCCTCCAAATTATAACATGTCCTTGCCTTGCTAACATCTACAGCCCCATAGCTGTTCTGGGTTAGCAAATATACATTTCCGGGAACCAAGCCTGCCTGTTTCAAAATCAGATAGAACAATTTAACGACCTTCTGTGGTCAAATAAACTAAAATGATACAATATATCAGAACGTAAATTTCTCTAAGAGAAACCATAATATACCGACAAGCACATAGCGTAGGATTCTAGGTAAAAGTCGTTCACAATCAATTAAGCTTGATATTTGAAACCTATTTAACTATGTAATAAGTATTCTTTGCTTGATATTTAAATTTGACGCAGTAGGTATATATGTATATCCATTGTCCTTCGCTGCATTCACTGCACTCTCAAGTAGGTACTTACTATGCAAATAAAAAATGTAAATAAACCTTATCTTTCCTGTCACGTCAAAAAGGTTTACAAATCACTGTTCTTTGCACTTTGTGTATACAAACTTCTGTTGGGTTACTAAGTAATTAAATGATCCGCTATAAAATCACTTTGTTCAGCGCCTTCAGATCAGAAACTATTTGGTTACTCGATTTTTATTTCTTTGGATAAAACATGAGTAAAATAACCGGACTAGTGCGAGTCAGGCTCGCACACCGAGCGTTTCGTACAAATCCAGAAAATTTCACAAAATTGGGAAGTAAGTTGTTAAAATCTCTAAGTATACTATAATCATCGACAAAAAAGATTTTATGTTTTTTCACTTTTCTCGTCATACATTGAAAATTACTGATAATGTTAAAATAATTAAAAACCTGTTTTAGCATGTGCTAATGAACTTCTTTTATATGATACCTTACATGATACGATTTACTCACTTTGAATTTTGAACCCATATTTTGTGAATCGAAGCCCTATCCTTCTATCTTACTAATATTAATAAACGCGAAAGTTTGTGAGGATGGATCGGTGGATGGATATATGGATGTTTGTTACTCTTTCACGCAAAAACTACTGAACGGATTGAGATGAAACTTTGCAATAATATAGCTTATATATCAGAATAACACATAGGCTATAAATTAGAATGATATTGCGTCAAAAATCAAAGTATCATGCGGGCGAAGCCGCGGGTAAAAACTAGTTTGTCATATTATATTATCATATTGTTTTTATTATCTTCTATGCCTCTGTATGCTACGATGTATATTTTTGTTTTCGATAAATTTGAATTGAAAAGGGGGCAGAAAAATACGATGAATAGGAAAATGCTAGTAAGAAAAAAATATCACTTGTTTCATTGCTGACCGTTTCAAGTCTCATCTTACAATAAATATAACTAAGTAATTTCTTACCAGTGAGAAGCTTCATGACTGCAGTGCTCGAGGACACTGGTGAGGTACTGAGGAAAAAGATTAAAACGTGCTTTTTATACCGACAAGGACGCTTCTTTATTTTAAAAGCTAGCTCTACATTTCAACTTGGGTTTAAATTTTTACGGTGAAATTAAGTAGGTAGAGATTCTTTAGTCTAAAGGTCATAGCGTAATTTGACTAGATGTTCGTTAGCGATCATCGAAGTTAAGCAAAGTTCAGCACGGTTCGCGGCTGGGTGACCGAGGGTGGTTTAGCTAACTGAGCACTACTATGGTTCGAATGTTACTAAATTATAGGCCCCCGGTTGTTTTTACCGTTGAGTTAACACCCGATTTCTTTACGAGTTTTTTGAATGACGGTCTTATGGCGAGCCACCAGTGAAGAAGCGGAGAAATACGTTTTGCTTGATCAAATTTTTTAGGTAAGTACTCGTATTTACTACTAAATATCGGTCTTGCTAAAAACATTCGATATACTTAAGGATATTGTATAAGTAATGTGCTAATTTGTTACACGACAGGGTGTACTTTACTCGATCATAAAAAAATCCAAAAACAGCTTAATAAGTCTAAATCGAATAAAGTATCGATTAATAATAATAAATAATGAAATTTCTGACTATCCACATCATTTTTGCATTGAAATGTTTCTCTTTAAATACTACAGATAACCTACTAAAATTTGGGTTCCAACTAAATTTTTATATTTTTGAGTTAAATATTATCCCAAAACTTGAATATTTTCCAGCGGTTTGCCTTTGCCAAATTTACTCCGCCAGTTCATACATTCACGCGCGGGCGGTCCCCCAAACATCACCTCCTAAAATCCTAGTTCGCGCGAAAATGCCTCTCCTTAACTACCCCCTTTCGTCCTAGAACAGGTTAAGCAGATATAGTGCGTGCCACCAAAGATGAGACTTGACGAGCGTCAGTGGTGGGGGATCTTGCGCAGGTACAGCCGTGTACAAACTAACTATTCAGAATTTGTATTTCTATTAAACGTCTTAAAAACGTTTGTATATCTACATATTATCCAGAAGTTGTATATTTATTACAAACCAAAGTGGTTTCTTAAGTCTCATCTTTGGTGGCACGTAGTATAACCCTGTAAAACCTTACCATAATCTAAATGTAACCTAAACCTATTATATTGTTTTATTCCCATTATGCGCAAATAAACGCTTATCATCTATATAAAAAAAGATGTATCGTGTGAAACCAGCCTAAATGGTAAATACTATAAGGTATTGACATGTAAAGCAACAGGAAAACCTGGCAGGAATCCCCGCGAATCCAAGTTCATGTACTTGGTACTTCTTATACAGGGTTATCTGCTTGCCCTGTACTAAGTCAAAAAGAGGTGAAATTATGAACAACTGTTATAAAGGGGTCAATCCGGAATCAGATTATTTTTCGTAAAAAATACCTATGATAATTAATCAAACGCGGCTGACGAAAGACGATTTTGATGAAATTTAAATGGGATCACCTTGGAAGTATACTCTTTTGAACTTCCCTTTTCCGCGCGTTAGAACAAAGCGTTTCGAATCCTCATTCCTCATACGAACACCCAGAATGTGGAACGCTTTGCCTGGGTCTGTCTTCCCGCTTAAGTACAACGTGGATGTATTCAAATCCCGAGTAAATAGGTATCTTCTAGGTAAGCGTGCTACATTCTAGACCGCATATCTGCTCAACATCAGGAAATTTGTAGTCAAACGCAAACCTACAAGGAATAAAATAAAAAACAAAAAACAAAAAAACAATTTTTTTTTAATCAATTCACAATTGGCGAAATTATCGATACACAAAAAAATACATACAGACGGACATAGGACCTCCTTTTTTGGATGTCATTAACAATAAATCAGCTGTTCCGTACAAAATTGCAACTAGGAATCGACAAAATGTTTATATACCGACCTATTTTGTATGAATGTATACTTACACTGTCGCATTAGAATTTCCGTAATGAAAATTTCAAAAAAAACGACATTTAATGTTTTTTTATTGAAAAAAAAATCTGCTGTTCATAACAGCTTAGTGCGCCAGTTCTAGATAACCCTGTATTCTTTATTAAACATGGTGGCCCTGAGCTAGGACTTCACCGCAACAGGGACGTTTTATCTCCGGACTAGTAACGCTCTACCATTCGCACTCACTACATTCTGTCAGCTTTACGTGAGGCGCGGGGGAGGAGGTGTTCACTGAAATTTCGACCTTAAACATATCAGGGTAAAGTCGAAACGTTAACGGGTGACGGGTTTATGGAGCGGAGCGAGCGAGAACAATGCACCCAGATGCTGATAATCCATTTTCGCCTTAATTGCTTGAACGCTTAAGTCTAAAATTGTGTAATAAAATGTCCGGTGTCTCTTTTACGTGTAGGCACAATTTTTCTTATACCGTGGCAGAGGGGTACGCGTACTGAATTCTTCTCCACAATAGACAATAATAGATTGTAAGGTATGGACATATGGCTGAATGTTGCATAAACATGGGAGGATATGATTCTCGATCTTTGGCGGAGACTCCATTACTGAATCGATATATTCGATGCCGGTCCGAGTGAACTATTTTAAGTTTTTATATAAAAATAAGCTTCAATGAAACAAAAAAATACTGACATGTGAAACGTTACACCATCTTTTTGTAAATTTGAGGTATAAGATTTATTTTCACACGTTCTAACTGCACAAGCTGGCATTTTTTCAATGAGCACTTCGCGCAGCGGATTCAATCAGATGACTGTTGAAATATCGATTGGTAAGTGGTTTTTATAAACGTGTAAGAATTATAGTTCTCATACCATGACAGAGGGGTGCGCGCGTAGAATTCTATTCCTGAGGATAACTCTTCCAAGCACCGCAAGAATGAGCATTGCGAGTTCCAATTGACGCACTAAGCTAATATGTACATGTTGTAGGAACATTTGATAATCCGTTTTATTGCAAAAATCCTGGGATTTTTGCAAAGGAGGTCCTGAGTAGAGCAAGACAAGTTGAGTGATTTATGCAAAAATCCTAACTGTTTTCAGTAAGATAGAGAAATATCAATGCCAATGTCTAATTATCCGTGTTTTTGCAAAATTCCTAGGATTTTTGCAAAAAAACGGTTTATAGAATCCTACTACGACATACATAAATAATAATCATCGACTCAAACACCTTGTTACTGCAGAATCAAATACAAATCATTTATTGGTAATATTATATATTATAACATTATTACACTATTTATACTAGGTACATTTTTATGCCGACTAAATTTGTAGCATTTTTGAGTAATCTGTTTTTATATAAAAATATACAATTATTGCAATGTGTTTGTGTAATGTGAAAAGAAATTAAGGAATTTAGTAGTATGCGATTCGTGAATGGTGTTTCTGAAAAACCAACTAGGTATTTATCTCTACTGTACTGTACCAGCCTTTTTAATAGTCCACTGCAGGACGTAGGCCTACCCACGAAGGGTGATTGGGCCATATCCACGGCGCTGGCCCAGTGCGGGTTGGTGGATTCACATACGCCATCGAATTTCTTCTACGGACGTATACAGGTTGCCTCACGATGTTTTCCTTCACCGAAAAGCCAGTGGTGTGAAATTCCGTACATAAATTCCAAAGAACTCATTGGACTTATCAATATCGAGTAATTACTTAAATAATTATAAAATTACTGACATAAATAAGACACTAAAAATATAATAAGTTTGTCAAATATATTATCAAAAAATATTAGACACGAAATTCTTTAGTCAATTAAGAAATTGATGAAGAAGCCCGACTAGACTATAGACACTATACTACAACCGTCTTAGCACAAAAGTTTTACGCACGCTTAGGCAATGTGAACAGTACAAATTGCACGGCTAAACAGTGTTTAAACCGTGTTTAAATCTTTCGTGGTAAGGCGGTAAAAGTTTAAATTATTATCTAGACTTTTGACGTAGAAGTGACGGCACGAGCCCCCACTCCCGAACTTTGACAAGGTTTGATTGACGAAAAAATAGACACGCGTCCAATATTTTTTGATAATATAACTCACAGACTAATTATACACGAGATTATTTTTTGCAAAAATTAGCATGACCGACTTCACCCGTGTACAGAATTCGCGAATATTTCGCACGGAACGATCTAGCATTTTTCACATTATTGTTGATTTATCAAAAATAGCTCAGCCGATTTCGATAAAATTTAAATGGGACCAATTTTAAAGTATATTCTTTCCAATAAAAAAAGAATTATTGAAATCGGACAACTATGAAAAAAGTTATGCGTGGTTATACATAAAAAAAATATATACGCGTCGAATTGTATACCTCCTCCGGTGGTTCGTCGGTCAAAAATACAATATAAATACGAAAAGATTTATTTACCAAAACTAATCATGTAACCTTAGCACAATTAGATAATTAAATGTAGATTATTTCTAGTTATACAATAATGATATAATAACTGCTATTACTGTTTACTGATGTAAAAGGTTTGCAGGTTGAATTGCGGGCCCTACACGAGGAACAATCCGTAGGTACTATATATAACGGGAATGAACTCACGTGTAGTGATATTCACGTGAGTTCATTCCCGTTATATATAGTATAAAATAAATGGTATATAATAATAAAACAAATGAAAACTTATACTTACATTCTTTTCATTCATTTTCTTGACGCTGAAAGTATAAACATACTATCGGACGCGGCTGACGGACGCGACTGATAGCCGCGACTTAGCAGTGTGCACGTCTTAAAACCGCTCCGTATCAGAAGCCTTATCAAGGAAAATGACGTAGTTTGCAGAACGTCGGCATATTAAAACGTCTATACGGTGGCAATGTCTTGAGTGATAAAACGACCTACTATATAAAAACGTCCAAAATGTAAAATTGACTCGAATATGAAGTACAGGTATCAACATAATATGCATCCGGCGCGCCAGATCGCTCTCGGACGACCGAATGCTCAAGGTCAGCCCAAGGTGACGGACGCGTCCGCGTCCGTAAGCCGCGTCCGATAGTATGTTTCCAGCTGAACACTAACATTACAATTACTTCCAAATTCAAAAAGTGCGCGGCAAAGATAAATTCGGCGCACTTATTGGTTCCAAATTAAAAAAGTGCGCGGCAAAGATGATTCCGGCGCACTTATTGATTCCAAATTAAAAAAGTGCGTGGCGTGCCTTTTCCTATATACCTATATGTGTTGAAAACAATGTTCTCTCAATGTTTAACCCATTTTACTACTGCACTTCAAAGTATCAAAGTACTAGGCTATCATAAAATGTTGGAGTCTTGAATGGGCGCCAGACAGCTTTGAACGTAGTTAGTGCAGGCAACATGCCAAATATCACCCAAGTTTGGTGACAAGACTTTACTGTGCACCATACGTATTGTTATCCCTTATTGTGCATTTGCTTTGCATAAGATGAAGATCAATTTATTGAATTCTCTATAATTTATGTACGGATTTTCACACCGTTGCCTTTTCGGTGAAGGAACACAGCTTGAGGAAACCTGCATAGTAATAATAATATGTCCGTAGAAGAAATTCGATAGCGTATGTGAATCCACCAACCCGCACTGGGCCACCGTGGTGGATATGGCCTAATCACCCTTCGTGGATAGGCCTACGTCTTACAGTAGACTATTCAAAAGGCTGGTCCAATACAGTACTTGATTTGATAATTAATAGTGACCATGCTGAGATTGAAAGTAGGTAAAGGTGAAGTGGATAGTTGACCGAAGCGAACGAAAAATACACAATTTTAAAATTTTTAAGAATTCATAATTGAGATCTATTATATACTAAAACTATCATAATGTTAAAATGATGATGTTATCTAATTTGGTTCATAAATGTGGAAGTTCCTTTGAAACAGGACGGAACCCTTAAAATAGGCACACAATTATTAAGCACTTCAAAGTATCTCTCACAGTACTAGGACGTCATAAAACATTAGAGACTAGGCGCCAGTGCGGGCAAGAAGCCAGACGTGCCTCAGGTTAGGTGACAGGAAATACATTATGGTAGAAAACAACCATTACATTTTGACGCCTGCTCAATTTTTGCACTCATCCTGAAAGGTGTCACAGTTAAATTACTGTTAGAAGTAAACTATATCTTCCTTCGTAGGTAGGCCTTTATTCAGCTAAAGATTATTGAAAATCTGTTTCAGAACAACACAGAAGTAAAATTTTAGTCGGCTTTAAGAAGCTTTAAGACTTTGTAAAAGAATATTAGGTATTATTACGTGGTCTTTTACTGTTGTCCTTTTGAATAAGCTTAAGGTAGCCCAACGCGCTATGGAGAGGGCTATGCTCGGAGTTTCACTGCGAGATCGAATCAGGAATGAGGAGATTCGCAGACGAGTCAATGCTACCGACATAGCCCAACGGATTAGTAAGTTGAAATGGCAATGGACAGGGCACATAGCTCGGAGAACTGATGACCGATGGGCAGCAAAGTTCTTGAATGGAGACCACGTACCAGCAAGCGCAGCGTAGGATATCCACCGACCAGGTGGACTGACGATATTATTAAGACCGCAGGAACGCGCTGGATGCAGGCCGCTTCCAACCGGGCTATTGGAAATCCATGGGGGAGGCTTATGTCCAGCAGTGGACTTCTTACGGCTGATAATGATGGTGATTACGTATTGTGATTAGTCCGTTGGTTAGATGCATCAAAAGAATTTAAGGTTTTCACCTCCCTGTACGATGTGACATGTACTTTTTATTTAATTTGGTATAAATTGCACTCCGTGGTCTTTCCTCTTCCTCTTTTTTCTTCTGCTTCTCTCAGTCAGTTATTTAAAAAATAAATTTAAAAAATATTTGACACGTATTTTTTATTTTTTCAATGAAACATAAAATAACTAAGATAAAGCGAGTCAGAGTTCGGGATTGAGGCCTCGTGACGTGACTTTGTAGTAAAAAGACTTCCATAGCGTGACGTAACACAAAACTCTTATCTCTATTATTTTTGTTTAATTGCGCAAAAAATGGCAATATCGGCTTTCATGGTGTAAAAAATTCGAATATATTTTGTTGTTTTACACTATTGTTTGTTTTTCAAAAACTTAAATGGAACTACGTCGGGAGTATACCCTTTTGAAGTAAAAAAAAGTTTTTTGATTCGGTTCACAATTGGCGAAAATATCGATCAAAAAATACATACAGATGAACATAGAACCTCCTCCTTTTTGGAAGTCTGTTAAAAATACATTCCTAATATATTTTGGTTACCTAACTGAAGGACATAATTATCATATTAGTCTTCTAGCACATTGTAAGCTTACTGCAATAAGCTAAACATATTATTGCTTTCTTATACTATAACTATTAAAATTAACCTACTTAAAATAAAAACTTTCACTAAACACTAAAACTTATACTAAAATAAAACTAATCTAAAAGACCCGTGGCAGAGGGTCAACTTGGTCAGAATGGCGTTGCCTCGCTGAATTGCAATACTTACCGATCCGACAACTCCCTGCAACAGGAAGTATTCCGTATTTGGTATAGGCGCCGGTTACCAAAGGCACACAGACTTAAACCGACCCCGCCGGCGAGGTCGAGGACCCTCAGGATCTGTCAGAAGATCGGTTAGATTCTCTCCAAATAGTCAAACAGCTCAACCTATTAGGGCCACAGGGCACATCCCTTCTGGGGTGTCCGGGCAAGTCTGATCTCCCCTGCCGGGTGACGGCCCAAGCCGAGGTCCGTACCTTCTCAGGTGCCCTTGTGCTAGTCACCCTATAACCTAATCTTAGGGCTCAGCCGCCTTCCGCGCTCGCCCATGTCCGGTAAGCTGTAGAGGCCTCAGAGGCCAACAGCTATAATTCATTAAAAAAAAAATGCAATACTAATTTTTTGGCCAAAGTAGATGCCAGCATTCTGGTCACGTGTCACCTCTACCAGTCGCCTAGCCTGATCTTTGTACAAAATCTTAAAAATAAAATCTTAAATCTTTATCTTTATTGCTTTTAGTTTAATAAAGGATTAATATATCTTACTGTACAGCTTACCCTGTGGCATTAAAGTTAACATACGGTCATAAACAAATATTAAAGCTCAGTTTGTTCAGTGTCTCAGGAAACGCCTTGGTGTGATATATTATTGTAGATGACATAAATCTTGCAGGCGTTTTGCCAAAACTGGACAAGTCTTTTGCAATTGAATTTCTGTAATATTTTATGTCTCTGAATCTCTCTCAAAATAAAAAAGGGTTTGGATGCCAGAAATAAAATATTTAGTTAATCGGTTTAAAATATAAATCATTTATTTACCGATATTTGGTAGGATAGGTGCGAGTGCGGTCTAGCACAGCTCTATGAGAACAGTAGTGGTAAGGAATTCATAATAAGTAGGCTAAGCATTAAAGCTGTAGAACAAAGGGGTATTTTACTATAATGTAAACGTCGTGAAGGAAAGAGAAACACTCACATACATTACATGTTAGAGTGAGATAGATTAGTTTTTGTATCATATTTGTTAAATATTTTTGGTCACATCTAGCAGCAATAAATATAAATATAGTTTTCTGAACTCATCATTGTAACGTAAAATACACCATAAAGATGCCATTGCACATTTTAATTACCATGTACGTAATTCATTTTTATCTAAGGAATTATACAATTTCCTTTTTATATAATTTACCCACATATTACACAGCAGCGAAATACATGTATTATAACAAGAATTGTGCATTCAACAGTTCAAATAAAACACATTATGTGTTTCAATATATTTGTAAAACACAGAGGACACATTTTATTCCTCTCAGTCCTTTCCTTTAATCATTTTAACTCTATAATTTTATTTATTATATCAAGCTCTTGTCAATAATTATGTCCAATGTATTTATTTATATTATTTATTATTCAAATGAATATTTTGTTTGCTCATCTGTTTTAAGTTTTACAGATTTATTAGGTGGTGAACCTAATCTAGCGGAAATATATCTGGAAATTTCAGCAAAAATTCCTACAGATCGTAACGATCTACCAGATAAGAGCTAATTGTCTCTCATCCATTTCCTGGTTCTATAGAGTTCACTCTATTGACCACTGGCTTTATAAACCTTTCGTTTACCACATCTCACACCTTGTATTTATTCGGTTCATACTAATTTAGTGTACTTACTTACAATATCTCTTGACTTCAATAAATTCATTAAACTTAATAAATAAGTCATTTAAACAAAAAACATAGTCTTCAATAGAATAGAAGCCAAGATTTAAGTACATTATTTTATGATTACATTTTTTTTTGTGTATACCTGGTTACATAATATACCAATAAAGTCTATGTACCATTGCACCACTAATAAAATTAGCATCAACAGTAACGACAATATTGATAACAATAAATCAAAGTAATCGGCCAAAATAACTTTTACTGATTTTTCATCAAACTTGGTTCCATCGTTAAAATTTTAATTTTGAACCGAATAATACTGCCGCCAGATGCGACTAAATTTATAATTTATTGGTGTGTTAGCGACGCACAAAATGCGTTATTCAGTGCTTTGTAGGGCTCAACATCTTAGGTTTCAGAAGCAGTTGTCACTGACTTCACCTAGATTATTTTCCGAGACCTTACGAACGTTTCATACAATACGTTCTTAATTCTCCGTACGTAATACGTACTATTTTATCATACCATTTATTTGTCAGTATGATGCACTGTTTAGTGGTAGCTAAATACCCGCTATAATATTGCAAACAGAACTCATTATCATTATCAATTATTCATTTGACAAACTCAACACTCACAGAACGTTCATATTAGTAAAGTCCACACCGATTTTAGTTTTATTATTTTTATGGCACATCAAGTCACTTTATTAAAACTTTAAGTATTTTTATAGTGACTGGGCCCATAACCAAAAGGGTTTGGATGCCAGAAATAAAATATTTAGTTAATCGGTTTAAAATATAAATCATTTATTTCCCGATATTTGGTAGGATAGGTGCGAGTGCGGTCTAGCACAGCTCTATGAGAACAGTGGCAAGGAATTCATAATAAGTAGGCTAAGCATTAAAGCTGTAGAACAAAGGGGTATTTTACTATAATGTAAACGTCGTGAAGGAAAGAGAAACACTCACATACATTACATGTTAGAGTGAGATAGATTAGTTTTTGTATCATATTCCAACAAATAAGTTATATATACGTAAGTATATTTATTTATGTACGAGTATATACACTAATAACTTTGTATTTATAGGGTATAATTTATTACTAGTTTATTTTAGTTTATGAAAAAATCAACAATAATTTAAAAATGGCATATATCGATTCGAGCATACTATTAATTTTGTACTTAGATTGCAATGTTTGGCAAAAAATTGATTTGGTGAAAGATAATTATTTGACTATCGCCATAATCATTACCACCATAACCACTATCACTACTATAACCATCGACAAAAATGTTTTTTTTTTTTACTTATATCGTCATACATCGAAAATTTCACGTTGTTAAAATAATTAAAAACCTGTTTTCGCATGTGCTTATGAAGTTTTTTTATATGATACCTTACATGATACGATCATAACCACTATCACTACTATAACCATCGACAAAAAATGTTTTTTTTTTTTACTTATATCGTCATACATCGAAAATTTCACGTTGTTAAAATAATTAAAAACCTGTTTTCGCATGTGCTTATGAAGTTTTTTTATATGATACCTTACATGATACGATTTACTCACTTTGAATTTCGAACCCATATTTTGTAAATTTGGGCCCTATTTTTTTGTGATTTAAATAAGAATGTACAATTTTCAGATTTATTTCTATATGAGTACTCTGAAACATTGCTTTTCGCCAAGTTCTATGTCAACGGGAAGTAACCTGTAGGTTTCGATTTTTGTGAGTATCGAAATATACGGTATTTTACGACATAAATGGTTCTAACTTTTTTAAACGATAACTGAGATGTTTTTCTTTTACACAACTGCAAGAGACCATTGATTTACGTACACGGTTTAAATTTCAACTCGATATCTTTACGCGTTCCCGAGTTAAAGAGTCTTGATATACACACAGACGGACAGAGGGAAAATAAAGTGATCCTATAAGGGTTCCGATATTTTTTTCCTTTTGAGGTGCGGAACCCTAAAAATTGACAAAATAAAAATTTAAAAGTAACTTACACATCCAATAATATTACTCCGATAACACAATCAACAGTCAATCGCGAAATTCTTGCTTACTGGCATGTGACGTCACCAGAGTTGCCGCTCTTCTTAGAGCGACGTGTCACTATAAAATATCGTGTTTTATTTCGTGCGATTTGCGAAAATTAGTCAAATTTTAGTTTAAATAAAGTAAAACATGTCTTTTCAGGCTATTACCTGTATGGATTACGACAATCAATAGTATATTTTTAAATTTGTCAAATAGCCTATTGTATTCGGAAATTCGGTAACAAGTTCCGGTAAATTTTGGACAGAGAATTGCGTCCAGTCATGCATTACACGGCGTCAGTGAAACGGCGCGAGTAGCGCAGTGTAGCGTGCGAGGCCTTTTGAACTGATTGTCGCCTCGATGCGTCCCTGTCACGGAATGCTGCTGGCAATTCCATCTGTCTGTCACGTCGTTTGGCGAAATAGGATTTATATCTTACTAACGACCCGCCCCGGCTTTGCACAGGTGTATTATAACATAATAGGTGTATTATATTTTCGACAGGGCATCGAAAACAGGGCAGGAGAGAAAGAAATTTAACCGCTCACGCCATCCTGAAGCTAGCTAAATCCCATAAGTGCACCCGAATACTTGGGGTTAGAGTTTTCAATGCCTTACCAAATATTATAAAAATGCAGCTTCTCTTGGAATATTTAAAAAAAGCTTAAAATATTCCTGACTGTCATGGCGCCCTATAGCGTCGAGGAATTCATTCCAAAAATTGAATTGAAATGTAAATGTTTTACATAATTTTTTATAAAATATTCGGTACACCGCATGTAGGTATTATTCTTCAATTTTCTTTCATGATAATTTGACGTGTAATATTCATATATTATTAATAAATTTATCATTGTCATTTTAATTAATATAAACATTCCTCTTGAAATACTCTATCTACAAAAAAACCGCATCAAAATCCGTTGCGTAGTTTTAAAGATATAAGCATACATAGGGAGAGACAGCGGAAAACGACTTTGTTTTATGCTATGTCGTGATATGTGGTAAAATGATAGTGAAGTCGGTGATCGACGTACAATCTTTAAGGCGATTGTGAACCGCAAACTTGGCCAAATAAAAGCAATATGTTTTTATCTACTTCTAAATATTACTTTTCCGATTTGAGTGTTTCTTTAATGTAATCAGCACTTTAATCACTAGGGTTAAAAATTTTGTTTTTTACAGTTTTTAAATGACTTTAAATTTATGAGCCTCTATTTTTACGCAAAAATTGACTGAAGAGTATTGCCTTATTACACAGAAACTAAAACCTTTTCTGAAAAACAAGACAGGTGCAATATTTCTTACTCTAGTGATTAACATAGAATTTTGTTGCAGTTTAAGGGACGGTAAGGATTTTATCCTGGAACTTTAATCCTTTTAAAAAATGTACTGACATTCTCTCGAACTGCAATAGAAAACGTGAAAACAGTGTGTTGGGTTTTGGGCAAAAATTGCATATTTTAAATAATGTGCGGTTTTTGAATGGACACGATAGTTCGAGAGTGGTAGTCAACCACAGACTTTTAAAAAGTAAATGCAACAGGAAACGAGCTGTGGTTGGCTATTGCAGAGGAAGTCGTAAAAATAATGAATAAATTTCTAAGCATCATGGTCTGGGACTGACACAAGGTTTTGGGGACCATTCTGGTCGAGCCGTCGGAGCGAAGAACAAGTCTAGATTAAAGCTTAAGGAACAATGTATTGGAAGAAATAAATCTACAAAGAGTTGTTGAAATAATGGTGTTTCTACTGCATCGAGTCCTCGGTTGTCCTCACAAGTGGTCGATTCACAGTACTCTTAAAATTTGGTTTTATTTTGGCTCGTTGGCTCGTCGATACTGAATGGTGATTGACTAGCAATTGAGCCAATCAGTTGTGCCGTGACATTTGGTACAAAATGTTGTATTCAACACTTTTGAGACGCGAGCCAGGCTCGTCAGTTTATAAAACCGTGGTTTTTGCACCGTGACAAACAGGTTTTAAATCTCATCGGTTTGCTCATCTATCAAAGCGGCTTTAGACTCCGGGCAAAATTCTGGCTCTAACGCATAAATTATACAAATGCACTTATCTGGCTGAAGCGCCAAATCGATCAGACTTCAATGGTAGCGCGAAGTCTGGGTGCAAACAGTGTGTAGATTTTTTTATACGATTGTGTGACGAGACATACGCTTGCATGCTCCCTCACGAACGACTGTTAGCATCCCGTGAATGTGGATGGTACGACGTGTGCCGCGAATTCGCGGCGTGAACTTCGGCGTAAATTCACGCCGCTAATCTGAAACCGGCATTACTTGTAAACAAATAGACTGATTTTATATTAAAATCATATCATTTTCAACCAGTAATTTGTCTCCCACTGCCAAGCATAGGCCTCTCTTTTTCTATACATCGCCCATGTTGAACTCTCGTTTCTTGTAATATCGTCGGCCGTCGAGATTGTGAGATTTTGTATAAAAGTAGTATTAGTAATAAACAGTTAAAGAAAATTTTAGAAATTTAAAAAATAGATTTTATTTTGCTTAAGTTTTACATTTATTTATCTTCAGCAGCTTGGTATTGTCCAACTTCCCCGCGGGTCCCGAGGCATTCTCCAGCGTACCAGAAGTTGCCACCAGCACATTTCATACTGAAAACCAACAAATAAAATAAAATCAACAACGCTTGGCACTTATAGGCATAGCTCCTTATTAAGAATACTTTTTTTGTTTTTTATTTTGAGCCAGAAAAAATCCTTATGGTCCCAGAGCCGATGGTGAAGATAGACCTTCAACGACGTGATAACCAGATAAAACATATAATATTTTGATCAACAGTAAGCGAGTTTGTTAATTTATTTTGATAAAATAATATTAATGTTGTGAATAAATAAATAAATATGTCTCAAATGGTTATTACACGAGTGATGGTCGTTCTTTCACGTCTCACCCCCTGTTATGGGATAATACTGGCGTGGGGAGCCATATTTTTTTTATTTTATGCAGATTAGGGCTACATTTGGCCACCAACTCGCCTGATGGAAAGCGAAGTTGTAGCCGAAGATGGAGTATGTAGTAGTATGAGGTTAAAATATTGTAATCAATTTTTATAATTTTACTGTGTACATATTGTGGATTGACGAGATTTATTTTGCGGTACTATTTGTTAATATACAAATTTAATTTTATTATTAAACTTAATATTTCCATAAATGTTCTAATTCTAATTCTGTAGACCTAGAAGATACCTATTCACTCTTGACTTGAAAATATCAAAAGTGTAATTGTCAGGAAACAATGACGGAGGCAGGGCATTCCAATCTCTGGCGGTCCGCATTAAGGTCGATTCACACATATCAGTGAACCCACAGTTCCGGCACAGTACCGTTACAGTTCCGTATCCGTGCTACAGTGGTGCATCAGTGCTTCAATTCACACATATCAGGCACAGTACAGTTCTCTGCGGGTCTTCGTGCACGACGTTCCCTTCAGACTAGCGTTGACGTCGATTGTTTTGATGGCACTCTTCAATAACACAGAATAAATCATACAAAACAGTATTCTCACGAACTAATTCAATCAACATCTCGTCCTCCATTTTGTTTTTGATGCAGCGGCGTCAGTGATCCGTGATAAAATATCGTCGTCGCCGATCACGTCCGTGATGGCCGGTGCCGGCACTGACACTGACGGTACTGAGACGACACTGACACTGACAAGTGTGAATACATCCATAGAGAATATTTGAAAGAATAATTATCACTGATGCGGTACTGTGCCGGAACTGTGAGTTCACTGATATGTGTGAATCGACCTTAATGAAGGAAAAAGCAAATCGCTTAGTACGAGCAGATGAAAATGGAGCCTATAGAAAACTGCCAAACACGCTACTTTACGCCTGTGTTCCAGGCTTTTTAATTTGGAAGCGACAAGCTTACTATCCCCGATTATCCGCTCGGTACAAAGTCCAATAGAATCCAAAGCTTCAAGCTTAGCTGATCCATCAAAAAGGTTAAGTTAAGAGACCTCAACAGACCCACTAGTAACCTGAATATCCTGCGCCCCGATACTATGGAGCTCAGCGCTGAGTGCCGGGGCTACGGGCACGCTTCCGCACACTTCAAGGCCCTGACACCGTCTCCTAATCCTTTTCAGGGAGCTTCTGCCTTACTCGGAAATGTTACGATGAGCCAAAACACAGGGCACATTGTGCAAACTCAAGGAGCTGACTCGTCGCAAAGATCTTGTAAAGTTGGCCCAGTCTTTGTACACCAAAAAGCTTCCAAATATGGTAAACAAACTCACATAAAAAAACGGTATTGAATGCTTAATTACAATGAAATTTCGGCATAGATCATGCCGCCATTTTTGTAAGTTATTACTCAAAAGATAATAAGATCCAAAGATATTAAATTCCTTTAAATGATTTTTATCGAAGAAAATAATGGGGAAATTATGTTCCAAAACAAATAAATTTAATAGTTAACTGCTGTACAAGGTAATGGCCCAAGTTCGATATATTTTTGCATTATCTCTTTACCGTTTATAGAGGCTCAATACGATTCCCTGGGTTAAGGTGCCATAGAATATACAAAAACAAGAACAAAATATCACCCAGACACAGAAATTTAGATATTTAAATTCACTCCCCATCACTATGGATGCAAGCCGCTTCCAGTCTTATTGGAAATTCATAGGGGAGATTTATGTCCACAAATGGACGTCCTATGGCTAATGGATTGATGGTGAGGTATTTTGGTTGGGAAAATGCAATATCTATAGAAAAATCACCCGTAGACTTGCTAAAAGAATATGATATTGATATAATATTCATCATCATCATTCACAGCCTTCTTCATCCCACTGGTATAGGCCTCTCTCTTATAGTGCCATCTGCCATTGTAATATTATAATAAACAAATATAATACTTAATATTTATTGATGAACAGCTTAAAGACCGCGACTTCGCCCGCGTTGGCTTAGTACATGCTAATGTTAATACCCCACAATTTGTCCCGCATTGTCTTAGTAGGTAGGCTTAAAATAAAAATAGCCCGCGGTGTCGTATTACTTCAATGATGATTACTCGTAGATGGTTTGGATTGCGTTGTCTCAGTACTTGCTAAAATGATATTATAATAGCCCACAGTTTGGCCCGCTTTCTCTTAGTACTTTGTTAAAATTCGTCGCTTTGGTGGTGAACAGAGATCAACCCTCATTTTTAGTTGAAATAATGAAATAAATATTTGGAGACATCTTACACACGGCCTCTGACCCCAAGCTAAGCAAAGCTTGTGATATGGCTGCCAGAGACTGATACACTACATATACTTATTTTTAAATAAATACTTATATAGATAGTAACTAAATAACACCCAGACACAGAGCAAACATTTATGTTCATCACATAAATATTTGCCCTGGTGGGGCGATCCCCACTTGTATATAATAATCCCCGTTTATATATAATAATTGGTTTAAATATAATTATCTTTGTAACTAATTTAACCGCCTCGGTGGCTCAGTGGTTAGTGACCCTAACTTCTGGATCAAAGATGCGTGGATTCGATAACCCACGCCTCTTAATATTTAAATATATTTAAATCAATTATTATATATAAACGGGGATTCAAAAAGGATATTTTCCTTATACGACTCAATTTTTATCAAAATCGGACCAATGGTTTAGAAGATGTTATAAAAAATATATTTTATAGTTGACCCTTGTCCCTTATATGTTCATTTTCTCTAAACTTGATTTTGTGGGTTAGCTTGCTTCACCACCAAAGCGACGAATTAGAATGGCCCACAGTTTGGCCCGCGTTCTCCTAGTACTTGCTTAAGATGATATCTAATAGCCCGCGGTTTGGCCCAGTTTTTCTTAATAGGTACTTGCTTAAGGTGACAAATACTCACTGTTTAATGTTGGAGTAGGTGCAACTAAGAGTGGAGCACACTGGGTCCCAGTTATACGGGTAGGGGCAGTCTTTTTTGCTGGTTGGGCAGTCTTGGTAGTACCTTGCTTCTATGGATAGAACGAGAAACAACAGAGATAGACCTGAAAAGAACAAGCATACTATAGGCCGAATCATATAAGTCGACGGATGTGAAGTTAGCTACAAGCTGTGCGAAACCCAATCATCGAGCAGCTTTGTGTGTTGTGAGCTGCCGTCAGGATTGGATATCGCGCAGCTTGCTCCACCAACTTGTATCTCAAACAGAAGCAACGGAACCCTTATAGGATCACTTTGTTGTCCGTCTGTCCGTCTGTCCGTCTGTCCGTCTGTCCGTCTGTCCGTCTGTCCGTCTGTCCGTCTGTCCGTCTGTCCGTCTGTCCGTCTGTCCGTCTGTCCGTCTGTCCGTCTGTCCGTCTGTCCGTCTGTCCGTCTGTCCGTCTGTCCGTCTGTCCGTCTGTCCGTCTGTCCGTCTGTCCGTCTGTCCGTCTGTCCGTCTGTCCGTCTGTCCGTCTGTCCGTCTGTCCGTCTGTCCGTCTGTCCGTCTGTCCGTCTGTCCGTCTGTCCGTCTGTCCGTCTGTCCGTCTGTCCGTCTGTCCGTCTGTCCGTCTGTCCGTCTGTCCGTCTGTGTGTATGTCAAGACTCTTTGTCTCGGGAACGCGTAAATATATCGAGTTGAAATTTAAATTATATACGTAAACCTATAAATTCTTGCAGTTGTGTAAAAGAAAAGCTTCTTAGTTACCGTATAAAAAGTTACTCGTAGAGCCGTTTATATCGTAAAAAAACGCATATTTCAACGCTCACAAAAATCAAAACCTACAGGGTACTTCCCGTTGACATAGAACTATGAAATTTGGCGAGAAGCATTGTCTTAGAGTACACATATAGGAATAAATCTAAAAACTGTACATTTATATTTAAATCACATAAAAATATGGGTTCAAGATTCAAGGTGAATAAATCGTATCATGTAAGGTATCATATAAAATAACTTCATTAGTACATGCTAAAACCGGTTTTTAATTATTTCAACAATATGTTTGTACGGAACCCTCGATGTGCGAGCCTGACTCGCACTTGTCCGGTTTTTTTTCTTTAGACAGCGTTATCTGTCATTTAGCGTAATACAGCGGTGTATGACGTCAATAGAACGTTGTTGAGAAAATAACTGAAGCCTTATCACATCGTTTTTGCGTCGGGGGTCAGAAACGAGAATCGGCTTACAAACAACGCAAAAATCTGTTATCATTGGAAATTAAAAAAAAAATCAAAGGATATGTACATTGAATAAGAAATAAAGTAATAGAAACCGTACTAAAATAGCAAGAGATAAACATCACTTTGTCCCATTTTAAGTATGAAATTTAAAAGGTGTTAGAATAAGATGCACATTATACACCCGAACTTACGTAGGTAATTTCGAATTCACAAGCTAGCATCCAGCGCGATCGTAATCCGTCCACCTTGTAGGTGGACATCCTACGCTGCGCTTGCCGGTACGTGGTCTCCACTCGAGAACTTTTCGACCCCATCGGTCATTCAGTCCTCCGCGCTATGCGCCCTGCCCATTGACATGTCAACTTGCCAATACGTTGGGCTATATCGGTAGCTTTGGTTCTTCTACAGATCTCTTCATTTCTGATTCGATCTCGCAGAGAGACTCCGAGCATAGCCCTCTCCACAGCTCGTTGAGCTACTTGGAGCTTACTAATAAGGCCCATAGTGAGAGACCACGTTTCTGTGCCATAAGTCATCACTGGCACAACATACTCGTCGAAAACTTTCGTCTTGAGACACTGAGGTATCTCGGACGAGAACAGACCTGACCGCAGACTGCAAAACGCATCCAGTGTGTCAAATCTTTATACTTTAATTATTTTTCCCAAAAAATAGCATGACCGACTTTAACCGTGTACAGAATTCGCGAATAGTGCATACTACTATGTAGTAATTTTACATTATTGTTGATTAATCAAAAATGGGACCAAGCTCGAAGTATACTTTATCCAATAAAAAAAGAATTATTGAAATCGGACCACTACGTAAAAAGTTATGCATAAAAAAAAATATACGCGTCGAAATACACTCGAATTGAGTAAGTACGAGTACCTCCTTCGTTTCTTCGGTCAAAAAGTATTAAGAAACTCTTCTTCTATAGAAGTTATATATATACACACTTACCAAAAATAATCTTCATTTTTACTTTTCACACTTGAAACTCAAATGTACTGAAACCTTCATTATTTTAAACGATATTTTATACTTTTCAGAACGGAAGTAGCTACGACGTATTTTAATTGACATTTTCCTGTTCTAAATTACCTAGGTACATACTCATATCTTTATTGATTATCTTTAAACTGGTTCTAAGACATATTGAACCATAGTTAAGTATACGTATAGAATCCACAATTGCGTAGGATGTGAGAACAAAAATGTGTTATACATACTTATATTTAGCTATTACAGATACACGTTGTTATGATTTTATCATATTTATACTCTGGATAATAGTGAAAACCTGCATAACACTAATAGAAGTGATATAAAATAGATGATCCTACTAATAATATCATATTTATATTATGATGTTTATTTTAAGTGCTTTCCACACTAGATTTTTATCTCAAAGAGTTATCTTTGTGATAAGCATAGATAACTCTTTGAGATAAAAATCTAGTGTGGAAAGCACTTAAAATAAACATCATAACATTGATTTAGCAGTGCGTCATCTCTCGTCAATCTTTAGAAGTTCTAATAACTTCTAGTTGAGTGATAACCTGTCTAATACGGGTATCACAGGTGGCGCCACCAACGCTATAAGTTGGTAAAATGTAAGCACTTCAGAAATTTGAAGCTTGCGTAGGAGGCGAGCTAGCTCAGTTGGTTAGAGCGTCGGGCTAGTGATCCGAAGGGGCAAGGTTCAAATCCTGCGTTCGCTTCAAATTTTTGAAATGCTTATCACAAAGATAACTCTTTGATCATATTTATACTCTGGATAATAGTGAAAACCTGCATAACACTAATAGAAGTGATAGAAAATAGATGATCCTACTAATATTATAAACGCCAAAGTTTGTGAGGATGGATGGATGTATGGATGTTTGTTACTCTTTCACGCAAAAACTACTGAACGGATTGAGATAAAACTTTGCAATAATATAGCTTATATATCAAAATAACACATAGGCTATAAATAATAATGATATTGCGTCAAAAATCAAAATATCATGCGGGCGAAGTCGCGGGTAAAAACTAGTTAGTAAGATTATAAACGCAAAAGTTTGTGAGGATGGATGTATGGATGGATGGATGGATGTATGGATGTTTGTTACTCTTTCACGCAAAAAACTGCTGAACGGAAAGAGATAAAACTTTGCAATAATATAGCTTGTATATCAGAATAACACATTAATAATTTTCAGGCCAAATTCAAGGCTGACACGCTCCATCTCTGCATATGCGTTTTTTTCGTTTTCGCGCCAAAAACTACTGTTGAATTTTTGATGAGATGCCTAAGTAAATCAACATATAATTATGAACTACTAGTTGTTACTTCGCGAAAGCGCTTCTACGTGATCTTCTACTTGTCGTTAAGTCGCATAGTAGACTTTGTTCATAATTTTGACTAGTATTAGACAAGTTCACCTCGCATCTATTTAACTGAATCTTCATTAGCCTATATCTCAACTCGCTCTTGACCGTTTTCATTCATACTCGTAAATCGTGTTAGGTTTTAATTTTTCAGCAATATTGCCAAAAATATCAAAATTGGTTCATTAATAGAGCTACAGAAAAATTTATCCTTTATTAAAGGAATTGCCTCCTTAATCAAAATCGCCGATAGCATTAAAATTCTAAAAATATTAAAAAACCCGTATCCAACAACCAAGTTTCGACAAGATTTGTTGAAAAATGTGACTTGTACAAGAGAATCAACATGAAAGCAGAATTGTTGAGTAACTATTCTGATCTATTGACCTATTGACTAAGACTCTCACTTAGTTCGCTCAGTTATATACGTGTAATATATTTCCTTATCTTACTCGTAAGTCATTGAAGCCTTATCTGGAGTCAAACGAGACGAAGACGAAGAGTTTAGTCTGTCTGACCCGACTATTCAATGGAATTCTGAGGACAGGACACTTCCCTACGATCTGGAAAACTGGAAAGGTGATAGTTCTACCGAAGCCCAGCAAGGATAGAAGGCAACCGTCCAGTTACCGACCAATAACGCTGCTGCCACACGTGTCGAAGCTGTTCGAGCGTTTGTTGCTACGGAGATTGCGCCCCCACTTCACACCCAGAGAGGAGCAATACGGATTCCGGACACATCACTCCACCACACTCCAGCTGACACGTGTGCTGCACCACCTAACCAGCGAGTTGAACCTAGGACGATACTCTGCCGTTGTCTTCCTAGACGTCGAGAAGGCCTTTGACCGGGTGTGGCACGAAGGCCTCATCTATAAGCTGATGCGCACCACGACGCCGCCCGCGCTAGTTCGAGTCGCGGCGTCATCACTTGAGGGCCGCCGGTTCTACGTATCCGTCGAGAACGTCAGCTCCGGATACAGAAGAATTGCTGCGGGAGTTCCTCAAGGGAGTTGCACATCACCTTTCTACTATGCCATTTATACGGACGACATACCGGTCCTGGAAGACCTCAGACCAGGAGAACGGGGAGTAGTCCTCGCCCTCTTCGCGGACGACAGCGCTTACATCGCGTCGTCCAGAAGCAAGAAAATAGCCGCTGGCAGAATCCAACGAGTCCTAGATATCCTGCCAGAATGGCTCGATAAATGGCGGATTGCCGTCAACGTGGGAAAGACGGCAGCGCTGTTGACCGGGAAATCACCAAGACTACCACCATCGTTGAAGCCACTGCAGCTTAGAGGACAAGACATCGCGTGGGAAAGCAACTGCAAGTACCTGGGTGTCTACATCGACCGGGCCCTTCGCATGAGCTCGCAGACCTTACACGCCGTTCACCAGGCGAAAGCTGCTCGAGCTCTGCTGCGACCTGTGCTAAGCTCTAAGCTGCCACTGAAGACCAAAGTAGGAATCTACAAAACCTACATTCGTTCCCGGTTGACTTACGCAGCGCCCGCTTGGTACGCGCTCTGCTCAGCCAGCCAGAAGAAGAAGATGCAAGTGGTGCAAAACGTCACTCTGAGGATGATCTCGGGAGCCGGCCGGTACGTTCGCAATGACGTTATCGCCCGGGACGTGCGGATCGATACGGTGGGGGAGTTCGTGGCTCGTCTGTCGCGCGGCATGTTTGACCGCGCGGACAATGGGCCACACCCCCACCTGAATAACATTGCGCCGCTTCACGCACGCCCCCCTGACGAACGTACATAGCGTGCCCTCCCTAGAGATCTCCTCCTGGCTGATTCGGACATGGGGCAGGACTCTGAGGGACCAAGCGGCATCCAGTAGAGGCCTAAAAATGAAGAGAGTACCACCAAGCCAAAGAATGGCCACTCCATTACAACCAAGCCCAGATGTGGCCAGCGATGGCCATACATGTGGCTAGCGAAGGTGCTGAGAGAAGCCGCCCGTCCTCGCAGACGGGAAGGGTACTCGCACCCTCCCAACATTGCCCCTCAGTTCGATAGCTGAGGCGTCCAGCCTCCGAAAAGAGCGCAAGCTCGAGTCGGAACCCTCACTCCCGCCAAACACGGGGGGAGAAGAACCCGGATGATGATGGTGATGGAGTCAATGAAAGTATTTAAAAAGCAAAACCTGTGTGGTAAGCTGCTGGTCTAGTGGTAGTGACACTCGCCTTACAATCGCGAGGCCATGGGTTCAAATCCTGGTCCCGTACCAATGAGTTCTCTAGAATCCATGTCCAGATTTTCACACCATCAGCTTTTCGGTGAAGGAAAACATCGTGAAGAGTGCATATGCTCGTAGAAGAAATTCGGTGGCGTATGTGAATCCACCAACCCGCACTGAGCCAGCGCGATGGATACGGCCCAATCACTCTTCGTGGGTAGACCTACGTCCTGCAGTGGACTATTAAAAAGGCTGGTACAGTACAGTAAATACCCTGTGTAGAATTAGGTAGGTAATAACCACTCTTACCATTTGTGTTTCTTTACACTTAACCATATATTTTTTAGAAAAAAAAAAGCAAAATCACGTAAGCACGGGTCATTGCCTTTCGCTAAGTTTTCATTTACGTTGAAAACATCGTTAAATTTTCGCACTGTGACGAGTTACCAACTTAATTACAATGTTGGCCAAAAACACAACTAAAACTTTCTAGAAGGTTACATTTGTTGAAAACATCGATTGTGGCTCCCCTATTTTAACGTTAAGACAAAGTGGGTATGCTTAACTGAACAAAACTGAAATATTTCTACGTTCCAAGTTTCGTCTAGCGTTCATTTTTAGAAAAATACAAAATATTATATTTGAACTCCGGAGAACTGATGGCCGATGGGGCAGTAAAGTTCTTGAATGGAGATCACGCACCGGCAAGCGCAGCGTAGGACGTCCACCAACCAGGTGGACCGACGATATTATTAAGACCGCAGGAACGCGCTGGATGCAGGCCGCTTCCAACCGGCCTTATTGGAAATCCATGGGGGAGGCTTATATCCAGCAGTGGACGTGATACAGCTGATAATGATGATGATGATTATATTTGTACTGACCGTTGTTCAGTGTTACTATTTCATTTACTTTTGTAGTGAAGCTGCTTTTAAACATTTTATTTAATTTTAAAATTAAATTATTCCTGAAGGTAGACCGAATTTTTTTTCTCCAAAAAAGTACTACAACCTTCAAGCAAATATCTATAGAGTCACAATCGTGTAAAAAAAGTGTTCGAGCCAAAACTCTGCCCAAGCTATGTAGTGGGCAGGCTTTTTAGTTAGTCGTTAGGCGATTTCAATTCAATTCAATTCAATCATTTATTAATCAAATAGGTACACAAAAGTACACTTTTGAACGTCAGATACAGTTTAAAGTACACAGAAGGTAATAAATAGTAAATATATCAAATTCATGTCAAAACTAATAACTACAAATTAATACTATCTAATGTCACGTGCTTCCATGCCAGTTTATCCCTCAAAAAGTCGTCAATAGAGTGATCAAGCTGACTACAACGCCGCGCGTTGTCAAAGTGCTCTGTTACAAGCATTAATAAGGTGACATAACGTCGGCATTCGAGAAAACGGGTCATAGTGAATTATTTATTGTAAATATCTAAGTCGGTATGTATGACAGCGCTCGGACTTTTTTTTATTACTTTTACCTAGGGACTGTGGCTCTGTAGATATTTGCTCGACGACTACAACTGATAGAAAAATTGCGTAACCTATTATACGATCCAATTAAGAACCTATGCCTCTTCAGAAACCGGACAAAATACGTAATTATTCTGACGTCACAAATAGAAACGGCTTCTTATCCTCGCATACGTAAATTCATTTTTAATGGAATCGTATTGCATTTTTCTCCACACTTTCAATAAAGAACTGTTCGTTCGAAACGTGGTATTTTATTGTGGGTCTTATGAAGTTATGAATAAGCTCAAGATGGCCCAACGTGCTATGGAGAGGGCTATGCTCGGTGTCTCTCTGCGGGATCGAATCAGAAATGAGGAGATCCGAAGACAAACCAAAGTCACCGACATAGCCCAGCGGGTCAGCAAATTAAAGTAGCAGGGCACGTAGTTCGAAGAACGGATGGCCGATGGGGCCTTATGATCTGAACAAATAAAAAACAAAATAACGAAAAAATTTAACATTTTAATAAACAGACAAATTGAGAAGCTCTTACTTTTTGGAAATCGGTGTCAAAAATATTTCATGCGAACATTTTCCTGATTTTCGATATGCAAGTCAAATGCATTGCTATTTTATTCCGAGCACTTTCTGTCCTGGGTTGGTGCATGTTCATGATTGATTGCAGGAGCAACGGTTCGCCGAATCCGAAAGCGCCTTTGTCAATATAGTCTTTTACTGTTGTATTGACGAATGCACCGAAATCAGTACCGACCTTTTGAACCGACGATATAACGGAGAAGGTTCTTAAGTCGAAGCGTATATATTTTTTATGTATGACCACGCATAACTTTTTATGGAGTAGTCCGATTTTGATAATTATTTTTTTAGGTTCTACTTTAGAAATTAAACAAGACCATCGTTTCAGTTTAATCGAAATCGGCTGAGCTTATTTTTGATAAATCAACAAACAAGTGATAATTATTTTTCACAAAAAAAAATCAGATCAATTCAATGTACAGAATTCGTTAATTTCTTACATTATAGTTGATTTATCAAAAATGGCTCAGCCGATATCGATAAAATTTAAATAAGACCAGCTTCGAAGTATATTTACCCTTCCCAATAAAAAAATAATTCCATCCATCCATCCATCAGCCAAAGGACGTCCGCTGCTGGACATAGGCTTCCCCTATGGATCTCCAATAAGACTGGTTGAAAGCGGCTTGCATCCAGCGCAATCCTGTGGTCTTAATGAGGTCATCCGTCCACCTTGTAGGTGGACGTCCTACGCTGCGCTTGTTGGTACGTGGTCTCCACTCGAGAACTTTCGACCCCATCGGTCATCAGTTCTCCGCGCTATGTGCCCTGCCCATTGCCATTTCAACTTGCCAATCCGTTGGACTATATCGGTAACATTGGTTCTTCTACGGATCTCCACATTTCTGATTCGATCTCGCAGAGAGACTCCGAGCATAGCCCTCCCCATAGCTCGTTGAGCTAGTTGGAGCGTACTAATAAGGCCCATAGTGAGAGACCACGTTTCTGTGCCATAAGTCATCATTGGTCGAAAACTTTGGACTTGAGGCACTGAGGTATGTCGGACGAGAAGACGCTACGCAATTTTCCGAACGCTGCCCAGCCAAGTTGGATGCGGCGATTGGCCTCTTTATTTTCGAATTTTTTTCCTCTTTATTGAAGTCGGACCTACCTAACTGGACTACTTGTCCTAGGTAGACGTACGAATCAACGACTTCAAGAACCTAGTTTCCAACAGAAATCAGGGTGGGTACAACATGGGAATTACACATGACTTTCGACTTGTCCATGTTCATCGTAAGACCCACCTGTTTAGAAACCCGATTAAGGCCTTCGAGCATCGTTCTGAGCTTTTCCATCGATTTTGCCATGACTACTATATCGTGGGCAAACCGGAGGTGAGTGAGGTATTCGCCATTGATATTGATGCTGAATCCTTACCATTCTAGGAGCTTAAAGGCGTTCTCCAAAGTAGCCGTAAACGGTTTCGGAGAAATTACGTCTCCCTGTCTTACGCCTCTTTTTAAAGGGGATCACCTTGGAGCTCTCTTCCTGTACTCGGACCGACATAGTGGCATTATTATACAAGCACTTTAACACTTCGATGTACCGATGGTCAATACGGCATCGTTGGAGAGACTCGAGCACAGCCCATGTCTCGACCGAATCAAAAGCTTTCTCATAGTCCGCAAACGCTAAGCAAAGTGGCAAATTATACTCTTCTAATTAAAAGAAGAATTAATGAAATCGAACTACTCTGTAAAAAGTTAAACCTGGTTATACATTAAAAAAATATACGCATCGACTTGAGCACCTGCTCCGTTTCGTCGGTCAAAAATTACTACTACATCGATCTGCGCGATCTATTCGAATTCTGTACACAGTTGAAGTCCATTACGCCATTTTTTTTTGCGCAAAATATTTATTGATAGCCCACTGCTAAACATACTACCTTACTCATGAAGGGTAATTGGGCCATATCCATCGCTCTGGCCCAGTGATTGTTGGGGGATTCAAAAACGCCTTTAAGTATTTTTAAGCACACAATGTTTTCCATCACTGAAAAGCCAGCAGTGTGAACTTTTGAACTTTAGTTTCAAAACACTCATAAAGAGGACTAGAATTTGAGCCCACTAGTTCACGGTTGTAAGGCTAGTATTACTACCGTCAAACCACTTTGACTTAAATCAGTACTTAATTCAAAGTCAAAATTTCTTCATTTTGTGGACAAAAAACTGGCACTTGGAACTGTTTGGTGACAATTTTTTAAAATTCTACCTAATTAAATTTTTAATAGTATTAAATTTTGTAATTTTTATATTTACAAAATCAGTAGTGGCATAGACTAATCTCTTGAGGAGGTTGAGGAGGTAATATTTTGAGATCTTGGATATCATGTAGCAGCAGACAGCTAGCCTAGGCTAGGATCTATCTTGTTTAGTACAGGAGTTCCTATGGCCACCTTCCGACTCCATCATCAGATCAGCCCCATGGTACCATATTATTGTATTCTCACGCGATGTACATATAAGAACTTACTAACAAGCATTTGAAATGTAACTTTTTTATAAGAAATATGGAATAAAAAGGCTTTATTAATATCTTTTATTCACTTAAAATCACGAGCAAAGCTTGGTCGTTTGGTAGGCATCAGTGGGGTCGAAGCCAACACTGAGAGGTCCTTTTACATTTCTTTTCTTTTTTTATAAAACTAATATAAAATGTTGTGTACATAGAGTAGAATGAAAATATATAAAAACTATTTCTAGATGTGACTTACAGTATATTATGGCTATTGTGATGTGCTGATCGATGACTTCAAAAGATGGGCTATGGAATGAGGTACGGCACCCGCCAAATAATGCCTCATTTCAATAATATTAATTATTATTCCTCTTTATTCAACTGAAATCACAGGCTTAGCCTGGTCCTTTATTAGGCATCAATGGCCAACATTGAGAGGCCCCTTTTACAATTTTATTATGAAATATAAAAACAGTGGTAGGTATAAAAAAGATAGCATGAAATGGAAACTATGGCATATAAAATGACTTGAAATATTGTAACTGGGCTATTTTGGTGAAATTTTAAATGTTTTGTAAAATTAGACTATGGAATGAGGTACGGCACCCGCTAAATATGCCCCATTTCAAAATTTCGTAGCGGGTGGTGACTTGCCGTCCACTAAATGGGCCCCCCATAAAGGCTACCGTAAGTTGGCGCCGGAGGGGCAACATTGGTGTGGACGGCTTAGGGTGTCGAGAGGTGTGCTGCGCTTTCACTAGACGCTACCCGCGGCGTTATGCCCTTTAACACTTCCACCCTGCAGCTTAGGTTCTTAGCTTATTATTATTCATATGTGTGAAAAATTTCAGCTCAATTGGAAACCGGGAAGTTGGTCAAAAACTTGCAAGATTGCACCCGAACTTACAAACGTACATAGGTAGGTACTTCCATTGCAAGTTAAATAAAAGCGTGTAAAAAAATGTGACAACCTTGTAGTAAGGGGTAGTATATCTTATTTGCTAGGGGTGCGCCTCGTTACACTTGCTATTTAAACGTTAACTTCGCATTTTATGCATTTCTCTCTAGTAAAATACCTCACGGAATGGAATACGAAGACCGCCGCAACGCCACCGCACTTAGCTGAAAAAGACTGGTTACGGAACGACCTGACTTCATAGAAATTCATAGTAGCATCCATAAGCATGTATAGCAGGTATAGGTACTTGTACAGTATATACAGCATATTTTTATCTGAATAAAATGTCTTAAAACCTCCACCTCCTTAAATTAAAATCCTCCAAACCCTCAAACCTTTCCTATACTAAAGTAAAAAAGTTACTGTTGTATATTACTGTAATTTTTGGTATACAATAAAGATTTATTAAAACTAGTCCTATCTGTAATGAACGTTTCCATAATCAGAATTAAAGTATTTTACTTTCGATTTCCAATTATACCTTTAAAGCTTATCTAATATGGCTCTGATAACTAGAACATTTTATACCCACATCCCCTAATTTCTCCTTATCAGTTCCCAGGTAATCCATTTAGAACCATCTCCCACAAAATGGGGTAGGTCATTAATCACAACACAGATTACTGCACAGTATCTACCGCCATAATTCATCATCCCGAATGAATTGAATGTCTGACGCGAAATGATAAGAACCCAATTGGATGACATGATGATGACACAAAGATAATGCTATCTCGCTTTTATTGCGTGACAGCGGCCTTTTGAATGTTAATTACATGTATATACGGGGATATAAACCTATTTAAACCGTTTTATGTTTAAGCTAGCTTTGGACCGCGTTGGCCCATGTGTTATTTTGGTTTTTGTGCTATCTTATAGAAACTCACTACTAATGGATAAAAAGAAGTCTATGACTCTCTCTGACTTTAACATAATTTTGAAGTAGATATCTTCATCCGATTGAGCTGAAATGTTGTATACACGTTTAGTTTGGATGACAATGCACTATATGGTGTATGGCATCATTCTAAATCCAATATGGTGGACCATGCAAGTTATCCAATCCGTTATTTTTAATGCACTTCTAAAATATGGGTATCAAATGAAAGGAATAGTTGAGAGTACTGTACTGTACTGTACAGTACTGTACTACACTGCTGTCTTCACAAAAGTGATAGAACCCGAAGAGATCTACATTTCGAATGACAGTTGTCAAACTTTAAATTGATATAATATCTCGGTTATTATCGATTCTAGACTACTGCTGTCTTCACAAAAGTAATATAGCTCGACGAGATCTACATTTTAGATAAAAGCTGTCAAACTTGAGCAATCTGAGTAATAATATTCAGATAAAAATATATACATACAAAAATATTCTGACATCACCCTTTTTTAGTCTTAAGTTTTTCATGCTTTCCTATAGTATGGGTATTAAACGAAATGGTTCGCTGATAAAAAAATTAAGGTTACATAACTAACAAGTAAAAAATAAATAAATGCAAAAAATCTTTTTGATAAATAGCTTTTATTTAATTGCTCTAAAAAGAAGGATTAAGGAGGAGGAAAAAAAATTACCTATCGATTTATAACCTCATTATACACAATTTATATGATAATAAAAGCTTGTCGCGAGATTTACTTGTGTAAATAAACTAGTACCTATTTAATTAAGTAACTTAATTTGCATAGGATATTTCAGTTTACTTAAATACTTATAGTTACTTACACAAACCTTTTTTATGATCATATATAAAGTTTTTATGATCATATAAATTGTATATAATGAGATTATAATTATGTTGGTAGGTAAAATTTTAAAGGGAAATCTTATTTCCTTCTTATTAGAGTAATTAAATAAAAGCTTTTTATCAAAAAGATTTTTGCATTTAATTTTTCAATTATAAATTCTGTACACGCTCAAACCAAATAAAAAACCGGACAAGTGTGAGTCAGGCTCGCACATCGAGGTTTCCGTACAAATCCAGAAAATTTCACAAGATTGTGAAGTAAGTTGGTAAAATCTCTATACTATAACCACCAACAAAAAAAGGTTTTTTTCACTTTTCTCGTCATAGGGTAAGTCACGGATAGATGCCGCACTTTTTGAAAAAGTCTCACAGCTTCATAAATAATCACAAAATTTAAAAACTGGTTTTGCGTTCGTAAAATACGGTCTTTAGACTACAGTTTAGTATACAAAGTCAGTATGCAAAGCCGTGAATAATAGGAACTAAAACAAATTTTGTAGACCTCTAAAATTTCACGGATACATGCCCCACCCCGGATAGTCGCCCCGCCTGATAAATTAGACCGGAGGATAGATGCCGCTTTGAGAAATACATTTATAATGAAAGTTAGCAATGCGTAAATATGATCTATAATGTATTTATGATACACCTAAAATACATAGATAAATTGTGGAAAGAGCATTTACTTTGTATCGGGATCAAGGATAGACGCTCTAACGAAAAAAACGCATTTCACTTAATATTCTTTGTAAATACTCATGTCAAGCAAAAGCATAGATCAATACATTTGTTTTCAACGCCTTTACTTAACGTTTTTATTATAATTTAACGATATTTAAACGTTTGTGTTGAGGCATCTATCCTTTATGTTGTTTGTTGGAAAACCATATTATGTTATAAATCCAAAGGATAGATGCCCTTTATATTATGATCTAAAAATATATAAAAATGGATGAAATAGCGACAGTAAAACATATTTTTATGATTACGAGTAGGTATCAGAATTAAAGTGTTTAATATTTTTATTAATAATTTATATTTGATCTCAGGAGATGCTTAAAAAATCTAAATAAAAATCTGCTGAGCCAGCTTCCAAATTATTTTAATTTATTTTCTGGCACGCTGCCTGGCTCCTGGTTTTGGTATATTTTTTCTGGGCATGTATACACCGCAACAAATTAATCCTCATGTGAGTATTAACTATTTACAAGTAAAGGATAGATGCCTTGCTGGAAGGTTATACGCCTCTGAAGGCATCTATCCCAACTAAAAACGAGGCATCTATCCTATTAGTGAAGGATAGATGCCTTTTAAAAATACTTAAAAATTAAGTAAAATAAAATTATAAAATACGCATTATAAGCCAATAATAATAGTTTTACTTTGTCATTTATATGAAACTAAAACAAGGACCTGAAAAAAAATACTCACCTTTTGAAAACGCGTCTTTATAATTATGAAGGATATTTTCGCGCGTTAAATTTTTTCGTGTCACACAGAGTTGCACACGGTCCTCGCACACGCTGCCAAGCGCCTGACCGGTGCGGGGAGGGGTAATAGCAAGGTTATGACATGCATTAGAAGTGATAGGTAATAACGCTTATTGGAGTTTTTGAAAACGCGGCATCTATCCCAGTGCGGCATCTATTCGGGACTTACCCTACGTCGAAAATTACACATTGTTAAACGCCAAATTTCATAGTTCTATGTCAACGAGTACCCTGTAGGTTTTGATTTTTGTGAGTGTCGAAATATGCGGATTTTTACGACATCGGCGGCTCTAACTTTTTTAAACGATAACTGAGAAGTTTTTCTTTTACACGATTGCAACAGACTTAATACGTATACAGTTTAAATTTCAACTCGATATCTTTACGCGTTCCCGAGATAAAGAGTCTTGACACACAGACGGACAGACGGCAGAATTAAATTTGCCTTCCTTTGTCAGTATCAACTTTCGTTAGCCAGACTCTATATTTTGTATCTATGTATGTTACTATTTCACACACAAATCACTGAACCAATTTTGATGAAATCGGCTTAAAATTAGCATAGACTTTGGATAAACACATAGGCTACTTTTTATCTCGGGCTAACGCGGGTAATACCGCGGGGCGCAGCTAGTTTCATTACAGGTATTAACATAACTAAATTGATTTATTTCGTAGACAAGTAATTTTTCTGTCTAATTATACTAAGTACATCCACTGCGTTTCTTTTTTCTAAAAGCTAAAACAACGTTATGCAACATGACGTTAGTCCTGTATTTGCGTTTGCTTTGGAAACAATCCATAACTCAACTGTCAGAGAAGCGTAATTTGTCGGAACCGAAAGCATACAGTTTTGTTTAAAAGGAAAATATATGGCACGGTTGTATACAGTATGTATAAAGGTACCCCGATAAGCACAGCGTATGACGTCCACCCACAAGGTGGAAGATGACTTGTGTAAACATGCGATATTCATAATACAAAAGAAATGTATTCGTATTCTCGGAAATATCAAAACTCCCGACATTAAACAAACCAAAATTCCATAAACCTTACTTTATAAAACTTGAAATTAACTATCAATTTATATATTTTAAATATGCAAATTTGTCAAAAAAGCACCCTGACTATTTTAATAAAGCATCTGATAAAATGCACAAAATTAAATTGCAATAGACACAAACTCGTGGAAGAAAGTCTAACTTGGCAATGCACAGTTCTAACTCAAATTTTAGTGCTACAAAAATCCTACTAATATTATAAACGCGAAAGTTTGTGAGGATGGATGGATGGATGGATGGATGTATGGATGTTTGTTACTCTTTCACGCAAAAACTACTGAACGGATTGAGATGAAACTTTGCAATAATATAGCTTATATATCAGAATAACACACAGGCTATAAATTATAATGATATATTGCGTATGCGGGCGAAGCCGCGGGTAATAACTAGTATTCAATAAATTGCCAAATAATGTAATATATATCGAAAGAGAAAACTGTTTCACATAACAACTAAAAAGTATCCTATTATCGAAAAGCTATTGAGTACATATTGGACGATTTTTTTACGATAGAAAAAAAGATACGTAATTGTAAATCGTTTCAATACAATTAATAAAATTGCCAAACTGTTTTAAGGTCATTTGTATAACTATAAAAAACTAAGAACCGCATGTAAATTTCATATGTGACTATTATATAAATGATTTGAATTTGAGTTTTAGTCTTTAGGATCTAGCCGAATGGTGTCGGTCGTGCTGGATATCTATGGGTGGTTTGTATAGGTATTAGTTTGTATAGGCCTGGTGGCTAGCCAGGCTAGTATTTAGGCTACCTGAAGGCCTCTGACATGGCAAAACGGTTAAAACAACAGGGACCAACAACAGTTGGAAAATGTCATCTGCGGTCACCTATCCAAATACGGTCAGTATTTTTGCGAAACGTTACTAAATTTCAATTCACTGACAAACAGTCAAACTACACTACCAAAGTTATTTTTATCATTATTTTCATCGTCGATTCGTCGCCATCTACGGAAGCCTATCAAACGCGTGTCTCAACTCGCACTTGACCACTTATTTCTATTCTCCTCGTACAATCATACCTAGAAATCAGTCGTTCTACGCTATGAATAGTAATTTCTGCGGCAGTCTCGGAGCACGTTATTTTATCAGAATCTGGAATACATTATGAAAGATAATTGGGCATATATTTGTCCAGCCGCAGCCGGTTGGAACGATGCCTATTCAAACTATATAAATAACTTAACTAATTGACTGCCTCGATAGCTCAGTGGTTAGTGACCCTGACTTCTGGTTCAAAGAGGCGTGGGTGCGATCCCCACCCAAGGCAAATATTTATGTGATGAAAAAAGGTGTTTGCTCTGTGTCTGGGTGTTATTTTGGTGCTAACTATATAAGTATGTATTTAAAATATGTATCAGTAGTATATCAGTCTCTGGCAGCCATATCACAAGCTTTGCTTAGTTTGGGGGTCAGAGACCGTGTGTAAGACGTCCCCTAATATTTAAATAAAAAATATATAAATATAATAATTTTAACTAGCTCTTATAAACCTATTTAGGCACGATAAGTCATTTAGGAATAAATTGAAATGTTGAATACTTAACCAGCTATTTTATGACGTAAACAGGTTTTAAAAACTATAATTATGAACCGTATTAAGAGTTATGGCGGGAACGCGGAAAAGCATGGCGCCTCATTGTATTTTGTTAAACTTGTGTTTTTATCAGTGATAATTGGTGAAGAATTATGGTATTTCGTTGATTATAGCTGATTTACGTGGATGAGTGTAGGCAAGTGATATAATGTGACGAATCATGTCGTTCCGTGTTGTTACCAAAACTCCATACACGCCTCAAGTAAAGTCTCCACTGCTTTACTGAGGTATGACTTGGACTACGTTTGGACTTCACCGCGACTTTATTGGACTATGTCGTGACAACGACAGTGACTATTTTGATAAAAAAAATATTAAAACTTAGTACTGGCAAATGCACAACAATGCGACGCCAAACAAAAGAAGAAGAAGAAGAAGAAAAACTGTATTAGGACAAACTAAGTAATTTGATAATTTGCAATTTCTTCATCTTGCGTACTCATATTCATAATTATACATCAAAATAAACAACTTTTGTTCTAAGAGTTTCAAAAACTTGCATTTATTTTCTATCATACAAAATATAAAAAAATATTTTGACCTACTAAATGTAATTAACTCTATTGAAAAAGCACACCGCGAGACTTGGACTTCAGAGGAGATACTGTGTAAATATTAGTTAGGTATGTAAAAAACCATTATTTGTACATAAATGCTGATTCTGCATTATATTTTTTTTTGGTAAATTTGTTGAGATTTGGGAAAACTCGTAGAACGAAAATTGTATGTTTTGATGTACAGAACATGCATTATTGTACTGCACTGTACTGTATCAGCTTTATAATAGTCCACTGCAGGACGTAGGCCTACCCACGAAGGGTGATTGGGCCATATCCACCACGCTGGCCCAGTGCGGGTTGATGGATTCACATACGCCATTGAAATTCTTCTCCGGACATATGCAGGTTGCCTCACGATGTTTTCCTTCACCGAAAAGCCAGTGGTGTAAAATCCCGTACATAAATCCCAAAGAACTCATTGGTACGGGACCGGGATTTGAACCCACGGCCTCACGATTGTAAAGCGGGTGTCATTACCTCTAGACCACCACGGCTTATTAAATGATGCTAATTGATTACTATATATTATTGTTGTTGTACCCGGTTGTTTTAACCGTTTAGCCATGTCAGAGGCCTTCAGGCGGCCTAAAAACGCTGACACCAGGGCTAGCCACCCGGCCTATACGAACTTACTTACTTACTATATATTATACTTTTATATTATACTTGACTTACAACAAATGGTGTTATTGACCGAAGTGAAGCGAAGGAACGAACGTCGTGCGGATAATCGAGGATAGTAAGCTGGTCGCTTCCAAATTAAAAAGCGTGGAACACAGGCGTAAAGTAGCGTGCTAGGCAATTTTCTATAAGATAAGATAATTTAAGATAACGTTTATTGTTTAAAACTGTGTACATAAAGGTGTTATATTATAATAAATTATAGACACAACAGTTTGTCCTAACCGCGGATATACAATATTTGTTATAGGCTCCAATTCTGCGAGTTTGCCTCTCGAACTTCATGACCTGATACTTTCATCTCCTTTTCACAACAGAACAAGCCGGAAGTCGCATAAGTACCATCCCTACATAGTCGACGACCACCTGCTCGTACTAAGCGATTCGCTTCTTCCTTCATAATGCGGACCGCCAGGGATTGGAATGCCCTGCCTCCGTCATTGTTTCCCGACAATTACAATTTAGACATTTTCAAGTCAAGAGTGAATAAGTATCTTCTAGGTCTACATACTCCATCTTCGGCTAAAATCTCGCTTTCCATCAGGCAAGTTGGTAGCCAAATTTAGACTTATTCTACATAAAAAAGGGATGAGTCAATGAAAGTTTGTCCGGATGTTGATTTAACTCTACAGGTCGCGTTTTTCAACAAATCTCGACGAAACTTGATGTGTTAATGTTTTTTAGAGTTCCGTACCTCAAACGGAAAAAACGGAACCCTTATAGGATCACTTCGTTGTCCGTCTGGCCGTCTGTGTGTATGTCAAGAAACCGTGAAAGTTAGAACCGATTATGTCGTAAAAAAACCGCATATTTCGACACTCACAAAAATCAAAACCTACAGGGTACTTTCCGTTGACATATAACTATGAAATTTGATGAGAAGCCAATGCTCAGAATACACATATAGGAATAAATCTGAAAACTGTACATTTTTATTTAAATCACAAAAAATAGGGCCTCAAAATTCACAAAATATGGGTTCAAAATTAAAAGTGAGTAAATCGTATCATGTGAGGTATCATTAAACTTCATTAGCACATGCTAAAATAGGTTTTTAATTATTATAATATTTTCAGTAATGTTCGATATATGACGAGAAAAGTGAAAAAAAAACTTTTTTATCGATGGCTTTACTATAAAGATCAACTTACTTCTCAATTTTGTGAAATTTTTCTGGATTTGTACGGAGCCTTCGGTGTGCGAGCCTGACTCGCACTTGTCCGGTTTTTTGTCATTGGTAATTTTTGATTAAGGGGGTATTTCCGCAAAAAGTGGGGCAATTTGCTGGCACGCTATTTATCAGCCGATTTAAATAATATTTGGCATGATAGTTTAAGATCTATATCCTAACAAGATTTACGAGTATACAACAAATCGGTTGAGGGCGAGTCGAGATATAGGCTTATGAAGATTCAGTTAAAGAGATGTATCGCGAGGTCTACTATCTGGAGAACTACATGTGAAGAACTGACTGTATGACTATAATTATGATGTAATTTCGAGATAAACTGTACTTAAATAGCAAATAACTCCCTTATTAGTAAGCTCCAAGTAGCACAAAGAGCTATAGAGAATGTTAGTGAGTTGTGCTTGGAGATTTTAATGCCAGATCGAATCAGAAATCGAGAAAGAATCAAAGAGATCCGTAGAATTGCCAAGGTTAACGACATAGTTCTGCGAATTCGCAAGCTGAAATGGCAGTAGGCAAGGCACATAGAACGAAGTACTGAAGACCGATGAGGTCGAAGAGTCTCGAGTGGAGACCACGTGCTTACTGGCAACGGCAGTGTAAGACGTCCCCACACAAGGTGATCTCATTTAAGACCGCAGGATTTCGCTGGATGCAAGCCGATTTTTTTGGAGATTCTTAAGAGAGGCCTATGTCCATGTAACATCCTTGAAGTTGGATGGATTTTAGTTTTATTACAAAAAAATACATCGCATTGTTCTCCGAGAGTGCCGGGAGAAGAGAAAATTTGAACATACGTATAAAGTATTACCTATTGTTTGGTAAAATACAATATCAGACACGCACACTCTCGCGCAAGCAGCCTGCGCCGTCTTACGAATTTTTGATGAGGTCACGTGTCCTGACGCGAAAACGTAAAACGTTTTCATTTCAAAAAGCATTGTAGGTAGAGTTTGAACAAAAAGAACCGTCGTGGGATTACAGTGAACTAACAATAAGATTTTAATCAACAGCCAATGTACCGACTATACTAGGTAGACGCGAGTACTGATGAAAACCGAATTGGTGTCTACCAAGTATCAAATACTTTCAGTTGTACTAGCAATGACAGAGCAGTATTGTCAACGTAAAAAAATTAGTAAAATGGCACACGGGCGACCTCACCTACGACGCTTCTCTTTTTGCACAAACTCTAATACTATATTTTTTTATGAATTGCTTATATCATGTGTATACTTTCTAAATGTTCTCATACTTTTTTTTGTTTCAGGTAAGTAAAGAACCAGTATAAGTAAACAAATTTAGGAAAAAACACGCTGAAAAAAGGTACGCACTGTAGTAGTGAAATTGACAATACTTTTTGTAGTTATATAGATAGTAATTAGATCAAACTACATACACTACTACTACATAAAAAGCAATTGGATCATCCACAGACCCTTGAAGCTCTAAAGATAATCCAAATGCTCAAGCTCACTGCCAGTTGGCAGCGTGCCCAGCATGCTGGCAGCATTGCCACGCTGAATGGCAATGTTGATACGTTGAGCCAAATAAACACCAGCATTTTGGTCACGCGTAGCGTCTACCAGACGCTCAGAAAGACTTTTGAAAACAAGATGAGCTTCCGGCCCCCACAGACCCAACGTCTCAACTACTCAAACGGCTCAAATGTGTAACTACTATCTTGAGTACTTTTGTCTATGCTACTATTGAGGTTAGCATATTTGAGCCGCTTGTGCTGCTCCGCCGAATTTGCCGCCGCTCCAAGTCTCATTTTATAATTATAATGTTTCTGTATGATAAATGATAGCTCTCTTTTCTCTCAAGTTTTTTAATTGCAAGAAAATTAATGCAATGAATAATATTTTACTAAAATTATTCTATAGATTTCTTAATACTAATTTTCATTCGTTTAGGTTACTATTTACCCAGGTGTAGTTTTCACACGTACACTATTTTAAACTGACATTTTCAATTATTATGAAATGTAAGCTATGAAATCGGCAGTAGGCAGGGCACAAGGATTGAAAAAAATAACACTATACTCTATAAAATTTAACTTGATCTCTGCGACAGCTGTCAGAAAAATCACGCTTATGAAGTCCTGAATTTCTTTACAGTACAGACAGTACCTGTCAATGTCATAATTTATGGGCATGCCGATTAGTGATGGGCGACGAATGATCGTGACCACAAAGTTTTAGATAGAGTTTTATTTAAAATATCGATAGTTTATACTAACGATATTTTAAATAAAACTTAATTTATCATTAATTTTATTGTATATTTTAATATCATAACATTTTTTACATGTGTAATTAAATTAAACACAATTATATGTTACATTAGCATCGATAATAGTGAAAACATCGATACATACTATCGTTACATTATTATGAGTATTTCATTAATATCATAACATTATTTACATGCGTACATACTTGATCTTAAATAATTGTAAACTAATAAAAACCAATTTCTCACCTTCAACTATTCATTCGATTTCATTACAACATTGTTTGAAAATCGATTTTTTCCACCGCTATCCCAACTCTAAAAATGACAATCTTCTACTGTCGCAGAGATCAAGTTAAATTTTATAGAGTATAATGAGTGTGACCTCATTAGTGTTATTTTTTGTACATTACGTATCGCGTAAAGTTATAGAGCTAAAATAGAGCTTTAAGTGAAAAATAAAACAAGCATAAGTAATTACAACATTTTTATTATCATAAACCAAAAACAATAAGAAGATTTAGTTAAAATAAACACAAACCATGGTTATTTTGAATTTTATAGATTCACAATAAAATAAACCAGAAAAATGTTAAGCGATGTAAATAAAGGCTAACAATAGTATTACAAGGGTTAATTCATTCATAATGTAAGAGCTCGGCTCCTAAGAGCACTTGTTCACGGTCGTTTTTGTCACCGGACAACGGACCGTCAATAAACAAATGCGTACATTTTTCATCGGATGGATGTTCGGTGCGTCAACACACGTTTATTATAAACCATACACCACCGCGAATCCGGTGAAAAAAACGGTCTGTTGCGCGGTAGCACACTAACGGGGAAGAAAATTCCACGATTCGCGGTCCTCGGCCAGGGTCTTCATCTCTCTGCACGACATGACATCTACATTCTCTTTGATTTGATCTAAAGCCCACCACTGACCATAGCTCCGAATAGGTCACATCCAAAAGGATGTTGTCATCGTTGCCAATTTAGTGTAGTTAAGTTTTGACTTCATGTTTTACATAATCATTGTTTCAGATATAGGTAATCGGAATTATTTTTACTTATAGATAAATCCACAGATGTTTTCGTTTCTGGTTAATTAGACAAGTTGCCAAACTACATTTGTCTAAAGCATGTGTTTTTTCACTAAAACGAAGAAAAGTCGCCATTTCTTACAACTAAGTCGCTAAATTGGTAACATTGAATGGATGTCATCCATTCGGAGCCCTCGACAGTGGGGACCCAATGCTCTCTGTGGTATTTTTCTTCTCTCTATTTTTGATTAAAAGTCAGTAGTACCATTGATGGTACAACTCACGTATTTGTACGTCGCTAGTACCATTGATCTGTTCAATTCATGGTACAACTTGCTTACCTACTATTACCTACGTCGCTAGTACTTTCTAGATATGACAATCTAGTACTAATTAGATTGTCATATCGCAGAAAGTGGCCAAACTGTTATTCTGTTCCATTTTCGATTTTTGTTGGTACTTTTCTTTCCCTTTCACTTTTTCCTTCAGAATGTTCAGCACCTCTTGGTTCGATTTCTTTTCTGTCTAGCTGATCTTTTCCATCTTTCTCTAGCACCATATCTTGAAAGCCTAAAGGCTAGATAACTTTATTGGCTGGATCAAGAATAATATTTAGATAGCCTTTCAATCGAAAATGATAAACATTGTTTACGTAGAGATATGTTACGAGCTTAGACGCGCTTTATTTTTAGCATTTTATATTTCACTAGCGGCCCGCCCCGGCTTTGAACTGGTGTATTATTTATATAAACCTTCCCCTTGAATCACTGTATCTTTTAAAAACCGCATCAAAATCCGTTGCGACTTTGTTTTATACTACGTAGTGATAGTGCAACTATCGAAATAAAAAAGTATTATTTTTTTTATTCAACCACTGCATCTATTGTTTTAATTGTTGCCATCTCTACCAAGATCTATTTTAATTCATAAATTAAAATAATAAAATTGATGTGAATATCAAGAACCGACATCAAACCGATTTAAAACAAAGGAAAAGAAAATATGTAAATTACTTATAAATAAAATGTACTTATATCCACTAATCCCAGGGATTTTTAGATGGAGTTTCCGCAATTTCTTCGCTAGACTCGCACGGTGTGGTTTCGGGGGTGGGATCGTGTGTGGTTTCAGGTGTGGGTTCATAGTTATAATTACAGGGTTTGGAGTCAGAATCACAATAACATGGCTTAGTATTACAATCTGGGGAATTGGTTGAAGTTTCATGGTTAAAATCAGAGGAATTGATTGAGATTTCAGGGTAACATTCACAATCACATTGAGTAGTATCGGGTGTGAGTTCGGAGTCACTGTCACAGGGTTTGAAGTCAGAATCACAATCACAAGGTTCGGAGTCAGAATCACAATCACAGAGTTCGGGAGTACAATCAGGGCAAGCGGCTGTTAGTTCGTGGTAACAATCAGAGGAGTTGATTGAGATTTCAGGGTAACATTCACAATCACATTGAGTAGTATCGGGTGTGAGTTCGGAGTCACAGTTAGTGGTTTCGGGTGTGAGTTTGGACTCACCGTCACAGGGTCCGGAGTCAGAATCACAATCACAGGGTTCGCAGTCAGAATCGCAATCACAGAGTTCAGGAGTATAATCTGGTTCGGTTCGGGTTTCGCTTGCTGACGTATCACTCGTTTGATATTCATTACAAATGGTCATATATAGTTGTTTTGATTCATCGCATGATTCTATAACTTTAAAAATGTCACAACAAGCGTTATCTTCTGTCGTAACCCAGGCATCCAAGCGCTTACAGCGATCCTTCCTGAAAAAAATATTGCACAATTCTTTAATATAAATTTAAAATCTTTAATACAAGCTACTGCCGACCAGACACGGCCGTTAACAGTAGAAGTGGGAGGAAAACAGATAGAACAGTTGAAGACCACGACCTTCCCCGGTTTCAAGATCGACCAGAGTCTTACGTGGGAAGCCCACTTTGACGAGTTGTGCGGCAGGCTGGGAAGCGCATGCTTTGCTCTGGGCCGAGTCGCCAGACTGGTGCCTGCTGAGGCGGTGAGAAGTTGCTACTTCGCTACGGTGCATTCTTTGCTGCAATATGGCACGGAATTGTTCGGCAGAGCTGACTAGACTGGGAGCGCGTCTTCATCCTGCAAAATCGCGCTGTCCACGCCATTGCCAGAATCCCACAAGATGTTTCCAAGGGCCCATTTTTTAAGAGGCTTGGAGTATTGACATTGCCAGCACTTGTCAAGTTGTCATCTTCCAAGTCGCGGTATATGTTAGAGTTGTTAGTTACCGCCGCGCCCTCTATGGGCAGTTTCAAATCGCGGCTCAAACGCTGCCTTGTCGTACACAGGTTCGACAGCTACGATTTATTTATGACATTAAAATGTAATCGATACTTTTGTAATTGACATTGAATTGAATATTGACATTATTATGCTATATTTTTCGTGTATTTTTAAATTTCAGAATGATATAACTATGTTTAATGTGTTATTTGGTACTTAAGTACAATACTTATTAGTAAGATTACCTTTCTGTTGACTTGTAACTAACGTTATGAATAAATGATTATGATTACTGACTGGCACTGTGTAGATAATAGGATTGTTTTTAATTTTTAAAAATCTCAAGTTATACATATTTTAATACTTAATGAGTTTTTAGCTAGCTGCCTGAGGACGGTTATATTTTTGCGTTATTAATTTTTATTTTACTTTTTATTTAATTTGATTTTACATAACTTTGTATAACTATGTATTTTTTTTATACCTCCCCTATGGATCTCCAATAAGACCGGTTGGAAGCGGCTTGCATCCAGCGCGATCCTGCGGTCTTAATGAGGTCATCCGACCACCTTGTGGGTGGACGTCCTACGCTGCGCTTGCCGGTACGTGGTCTCCACTCAAGAACTTTTCGATCCCATCGGTCAGCAGCCCTCCGCACCATGTGCCCTGCCCATTGCCATTTCAACTTGCCAATCCGTTGGGCTATGTCGGTTCGTCTACGGATCTCCTCATTTCTTATTCGATCTCGCAGAGAGACTCCGAGCATAGCCCTCTCCATAGCTCGTTGGGCTACTTGGAGCTCCAAGTAGCCCAACCACCAGCCAGCAAGGCCACGTTTCTGTGCCATAAGTCATCACTGGCAACACACACTGGTCGAAAACTTTCGACTTGAGGCACTGACGTGTGTCGGACTACGCAATTTTCCGAACGTTGCACAGCCGAGTTGGATTCGGCGATTGGCCTCTCTGTTGAAGTCGGACCTACCTAACTAGACTACTTGTCCTAGGTAGACGTACGAGTCAACGACTTCAAGAACCGAGTTTCCAACAGAAATCGAGGTGGGTAAAACATGGGAATTACACATGACTTTCGTCCTGTCCATGTTCGTCTTAAGAACCACCTGTTGAGAAACCTGATTGAGGCCTTCGAGCATCGTGCTGAGCTCTTCCATCGATTTTGCCATGACTACTAAGTATATCGTCGGCAAACAGAAAGTGAGTGAGGTATTCGCCATTGATATTGATGCCGAATCCCTTCCATTCCAGGAGCTTAAAGGCGTTCTCCAGAGTAGTTGTAAACAGTTTCGAAGAAATTATGTCTCCTCTCCTTACGCCTCTTTTTAAAGGGATCGCCTTGGAGCTCTTTTCCTGTACTCGGACCGACATAGTGGCTTTATTATAGGTACAAGCACTTCAACACTTCGATGTACCGATAGTCAATACGGCATCGTTGGAGAGACTCGAGCACAGCCCATGTCTCGACCGAATCAAAGGCTTTTTCATAGTCCACAAACGCTAAACAAAGTGGCAGATTATACTCTTCGGTCTTCTGTATAACCTGCCGCAGCGTATGAATGTGGTCCATGGTGCTAAAGCCTTTTCGGAAACCGGCTTGTCCGCAAGGCTGGAAGTCATCAAGCCTGCGCTCGAGAATCGTAATGACCCTTGAAAACAGTTTATAAACATGGCTCAGAAGTGAGATGGGTCTGTAGTTTTTCAATAAGGTGTTGCTGACCAGATCGCACTTAATTGTCAGATAAATCTTAAAATAAAAAAAAATCAACCGCCGACTCAATAAGAAAAAAAAATGATAAGCTACAACGATAAAATTTGCCCAGAACCGAGACAAATGACACCTTAAATAAAATTGGTAGAAAACTTTTGAGGTGAAAACGTCTATTTAGCGGTGTGGTGCACTTTATGTGATGGGCAATAATGTTACGAGTAACTCGCGTCAAGACACGTGACCTGATCGAAAAATTTGGTAGAAACAAAATTGTTACTAAGTTATTTTTATGTATACTATGTATGTACTTTAAAAAAACACACCAGGAGAGACTGTTATTTAATAAATGGTGTAAAAAATGTGGTTGGTGGCACATTTAGTAGAATTTTGTTAATTGTTTTCTTGTAATATATATTGTGCTATTGTTTGCTATCCCAAAAAAATAAAATAAAATGGGCTTTTCAAGGGCTTTTCGTGAAACACAATTTGTATTAACAAAATTATAAATTAAAACACAAAATTGAAATTGGTTTAAATACTTTACAAATTAAACGGTTATATGTACTAAAAGCTAAAAAAACCGGACTAATGGAGTTCTTTTATATGATACCTTACATGAACTCACTTTGAATGTTGAACCCATATTTTGTGAATTTTGAGGCCCTATTTTTTTGTGATTTAAATAAAAATGTAGTAGTTTTCAGATTTATTCCTATATTTGTACTTTGATACAATGCTTCTCGCCAAATTTCACAGTTCTATGTCAACGGGAAGTACCCTGTAGGTTTTGATTTTTGAGAGTTAAGAAATATGCAGTTTTTTAGGACATAAACATCTCTAACTTTTTGAAACGATAACTGAGAAGTTTTTCTTTAACACAACTGCAAGAAACCATAGATATACGTATCGTATACAGTTTAAATTTCAACTCGATATCTTTACGCGTTCCTGAGATAAGGAGTCTTGACATACACAGACGCACAGACGGACAGACGGACAACAAAGTGATCCTGTAAGGGTTCCGTTTTTTCCTTTTGAGGTACGGAACCCTAAAAATAATAATATCATAATGAAATCTGAAATCTATTTTAGCTTATACTACATAAAACTGTATAATTTAAAAAAAACAACGGGTTGTGCTCTGGGAGTGCCGACAGAAGTGAAAACTTGAATATCAATATCACACGGGCACACTCGCGGAAACACCCTGCCTCCCTCTTACGAATTTTTGATCACGTCACGTGTCCTGACGCGAGTTAACATTATTACCCATCGCATAAAGTGCACCACACCGCTAAAAAGACGTTTTCACTTCAAAAGTTTTCTACCAATTTTATTTAAGGTGTCATTTGTCTCGGTTCTGTGCAAATTTTATCGTTGTAGCTTGTCAATTTTTTTTTCTTATTGAGTCAGCGGTTGATTTTTTTTTCTTTTTTTACGGTTTATCTGACAATTAAGTGCGATCTGGTCAGCCCAGTACTCAGTGGCTATAGCAACTGTACCGGTATTTGTTTCCTGAGGATCTGAATCGAATGTGAAAGTTTGTAAGGTGAATTAATTTTCTACTTACATACACTGGTCAACATGAGTTTCTGTGCAGCATTTTTGTAGTTGGACGCTAGTGCAATCGAAACTATTTCGAAGCCGTAGCATAATATGTTGTATTGAGCAGTTCTTCTCGCCTGAAGAATGAGTTTCCGGTGCATGGCTCGCAGTGATACCCGGTGCTTGTGTTGTTGTTGGAACCGTGGTGGTGCCAGTACTGTGGCTTATCTGGGTTGGTGTAGCTTTGGTTTCATGGGGTGCTTGTGTAGTTCCAGTTCCGAGAATACTCGCTTGACATATATCCCATACAGCAATAACCAGTTTTACCAATTCCGGGGTTGTCATCATAACCGGAGACATATCGTAACATTTATTATGTACTTCTATTGGAATGACTGCACCGCGGTCTTCAAGGGATTTTTTCCTGAAAAATCAGATAGTAAAATTTTTATCATTTCAAATAGAAGTTGCAAGTAATATTAAGGGCCGATTAAATAATGTTTCATTCGGGGATTGACTAAGTGAGCGTGCGAAATTAAATATTTATTGTTTTTTATTGCATTTACAGATAAACTGTTCGTCATAAGTAAAATCAACTCATTTACTTTAACACTAACCTTCTTGTTAATACTAAGGTATAACAGGCATGATGACTAAAAAAATATAATTAGTCCACCAGATAGATTATCAAAAAATATTAGATACGTATTTTTTCTTTGGTCAATTAAACAAAACTTGATGAATATATCGCCCATCAAAGTTCCGCGTGACGTCACAAGTGCCATACAAATGTATGGGCTTCTGTAAGAGAAGTGCCGTCACTAACCCCACTTCCAAACTTTGACAAGGATTATCTTTGTTATTTGTTGTTTGATTAGCAAAAGAAAAAATACGTGTCCAATATTTTGATAATATAACTCACGGACTAATTATATCATTGATTTTTTAAAATATAAAAATAAAATAAAAAAGCCTTTTATTTCTCATCAATCAATTAAATGGTACAATTAAAATTTAGTCATAAATAATATTAATTAATTTGTATTATTTATTATTATTTTTAATTATGTAGATAGCTGTAAATAGTACGTTCTCCAATGTTATTTAAGTTTGTTGCAATTAATTTGTTGTTTAATTCTATTATGTTTATAAAATTGTTGTATAGATAGTGATGTTCAATATTATTGCATTATTACATTTGTCAATTAAAATCATTAATAATCATCAGTAATTTAGTCAATCTATAATTATATTTTCAGGTTATGATTCATTTACAACATCAATACATATTTTGTTAGTGAATTTTATAGCTATTGGTAATATTGTCAAAAAATGTTGTATTATAATTACAAAGTTAAGTCATGATTCATATTAAGAGATTATTACATTTGTCAATATAGAATTTATTACTGATTATTTTACTATGTCAAAGATTGTAATATATATAATATATATGTCACGATTTATTGATTATTTGATGAGAACCCCTGATGGGTATAGGCCTCCTCTAGAGCTTTCCATTCGTCCCTATCTACTGCTTTCTTCATCCAGGAAGTACCAGCCACTTTGTTGATTCCATCAGCCCATCTTGTTACTGGTCTACCTTTCCTTCTCTTGCCTTTTGGTCCATGCCATTTAGTTGTTGTATATGTCCATCTATGGTCTGGCAGTCTGGCCATGTGGCCTGCCCATCGCCACTTTAATTTAAGCGCATGCTGTAGGAAGTCAATCACCTTTGTTTCTTCTCTTATATCTCTAGCTCGGACTCTATCTTGTAGTTTTAACCTCATTACACTTCTTTCCATGGCTCTTTGGCATGTTTTTATTTTATGTTGTATGTTTTCAGTGTAGACCCATGTCTGTGCCCCATACGTGAGGCATGGTAGAAGACAAGAGTCCATAGCTATCTTTTTCAGGCGCATTGGGATGTTGCTTTTGAAAATTTCTTTTAGCGACCAGTATCTATTCCATGTTTTGTTTATGCGTCTCTCTATTTCTAATTTATTGTTGTTTTGGTCAAATGATATTTGTTTTCCTAGGTATATATAGGATTGGACATATTCTAGAGCCACACCATCGAGGTAGATTGGAGGCTGGGTGGGCATGTTGGTCATTAATTTAGTTTTCTCTATGTTCATTTCCAGTCCAACCAATTTACTAGCATTGCTCAGGGTTTCTATCATTATCTGCATATCCGTGATCTTTTCAGAGAAGATGATTATATCATCAGCAAATCTAAGATGTGTGAGCTGTTTTTTGTCAATTTTTATGCCGAGATTTTTCCATTCCAGTTCTTTGAATACTTGGTCAAGGATTGCTATAAAGATCTTTGCCGAGAGAGGATCGCCTTGCCTCAGCCCTTTGTTGATTGGGATTGTGGGACCTAAAGTCTCGAGCTTTATTTTACTAGTACTTCTTCCATAAATATTTCTTAGTATATCTATGTATGTTTCATTTATGCCATTATCCTGAAGAGCTTTCCACATCGCCATATGGGACACCGTGTCAAATGCTTTTTTATAGTCGATAAATGCTACACAGAGGTTGTTTCTATACTCTCTGTATTTCTCAATTATTTGTTCTACTGTGTGGATGTGGTCTATTGTGGAGAAACCTCTGCGAAACCCAGCCTGCTCGCTTGGTTGATTTGCATCTATTATATCAGTTATCCTGGTAAGAAGGCATGATGAAAATAGTTTGTATATGCAGCTCAATAAGCTAATGGGTCTATAGTTGTTGATGTCTTGTGGGTTTCCTTTTTTGTAGATTAACGTAATGTGGGATTCTGTCCATTGGTGTGGTATGGTTCGAAAAGTGAGAATTTTATTAAATAGTAAGCATAATGGTGTAGCTAGTGATTTATTTACCATCTTTATCGCTTCATTTGGAATATTGTCTGGTCCTGAGCTCTTTTCAAATTTCAATTTTTCTATATGTTTTTTAATTTCACTGATGGTCCAACATGCGACAGGTTCCTCCTGATTTACACTGTGGCTGACATCTGCATCTTGATTTCTTCTGAGGTTATGTTCAACGATGTGAGGTTTGTCTTTCTGGTAGAGGTCCTTATAAAAGACTGTAGCTTCCAGTAGTATGCTTGGTCTGTCTTCTAGTTTTTTTCTGTTACTGTCTTGTAAAGTGGTTGTCCATGCCTTATTAGTTATAAGCTCTTTGTGAGCTCTTTTTATACTACTCTTTTCTCTGATGTTCCTTTCAAATATTTCTTGTCTATGAGTTGAGATATCTTCTCTGATTTTTCTGTTAGTTTTTTTGTACAGTAAACTTAGTTTCTTTTTCATACCGGTTGTTTTTGGTTTTATTTCTTGCAATTTTGAACGTTGATATATTAGTTGCTTTGTATCTTCTGACAGAACATCATGTAGAGAAGTACTTTTCCTTGCAGTTTGCTTGGCTGTTGATAGTCCATCTTTAATAAGTTTTTCTATTTTATCATAGTAGCTTTGAACGGAGTCATTTTCTTCAAGTTCTAAGTTATTTACATTAGTTTCAATATACTTTTTATAATCATTTATTTCTTCATAATGTTTCAAAGAACACATCCAGTTTGAAAAGTGCTTTCTACTTTTTCTTTGCTTGGTGATTGAGATGGTTGCTCTAAGCATTTTATGGTCTGAAGGGAAGCGTCTCTTGTGCAGAAATTCAATATTTAAAAATTTTGAAGGATCATCAGTTAGAAAGTAGTCTATCTCATTTCGTGTGTTTTGGTCAGGGGAGACCCATGTCCATCGGTCCTTGGGTTTGACCTTGAAGAAGGTGTTCATAATTGAAAGTTCATGTTCGAGGGCATAGTTTATCAGGAGAGTACCTCTTGCATTTTTGTCTCCAGTACCATATACTCCTATTGTTTTATTCCTGTTGGATGATAAAGGTGTCCCAATTTTTGAGTTAAAATCTCCCATAATTATATGGTTCTTCCCAGCAATATGTTGTGCTTGTGTTATTTGACTGTAAAACACTTCTACTTCCAGATCATCTGCATCGCTTGTTGGAGCATATACTTGGATTAGTGATAAGATATTGTTATCAAGTTTTATTTGCAGTAAGGCTACTCTATCAGAGATTCCTTTGAAGGCGTGGAGGGCACTTTTGTGTTTTTTCTTTATTATAAATCCAACACCATTTCTTCCTTTGGTTTCTCCTGTGTAGCATAATATAAAGTCGCTCATTTCTTCGATGGCATATCCTTGCCTCTTTACTTCTCCAAGGCCAATAATATCATACTTTATGTTAACAAGTGCAAGGCTTAGGTCGATGAGCCTTTCTGGTGTGGCTAATGATCTAACATTGTATGTTCCTATGTATAGTTTACTTATTGGTTTTATATTATAATTATTTTTTCTTTGCTCTAGAGGGTTATGGTCAATCTCTCCCGCAGGGACCAGCTGTGGTGGGAGAGTGAGAGGGGTCTCATCACATAGTTGCTATTCTAAATTATTTTTGCTTAATGTTGTTACCGAGGAGCTGTCTAAAGGTTGTCTATTCAGGTAGTCACTGATTGTCATTTTGTTCTTTTTATGTGTACTGTAGGGTCGTTGTGCATTCTGGTTTTCATTTTTCTTATTGTTTTTGTTGTAGTTTGGGGGTGAATATGATGGGGTTCTATATCTTTTCCTTGCATCGGAAGTGGAGGTGCTGTTGGTCTTGTTTTCTTGGTTTTCTTTGTTATTTTGTTTGGGGTGTTTTGTTTTATTTTGTATTTCATCCAGGAAAACCAGTTTGTCATACTTAATTATAGCCCTTATCCCTTTTTCTTTGTGTAGTTGTATTTCTTTTTGCAGTTCTTTTCTCTTTTCTAATACTTTAGGTGGGAAGTCTTCGGTGATATACATTGTTGTGTCTCTTAATCTGTGTTTATTTTTTAGAATCAGTATCTTTTTGCCTAGTGTTGTTAGTGTTATAACCACAGGTCTAGTTCTTTCAGACTTTTTACCTTTTCGATAGATGCTTTCGATTTCCCATGTTTCACATTTGGTTTCTAGTTTTTCATTTAATAATTTTATTATGATATTTTGGAGGTTGTGGTATGATGTTTCAGTTTCGTCCAGCCCGAACAGTACTAGATTTCTTTTCCTGATGAGTTTGTCATAGTTGTCGAGGATATGCTCGTGTTCTTGCACTTTTTGCTTCATCCAAGTGTGTTCTGCGTGTATTTTTGTAAACTTTTCATCTATATTTTGATTCACTTTTGTTATTATTTCTTCTCCAATATTTTTGATGTTTTTATCTTGATTTTCTAAGTTAATTTGTAGTAATTGAATCATCTTTTTCAGTTCTTCCATGGTGAAAATGTTTTTGTTTTTGTATTTTACAAATCTCGATGCGATGACAGATTGCAGTTGAAATGACGTTGACAGATTCAGACAGGCTGACAGGATACTGAGTAGGGGTAAAACATTAGTTCAAAAACCATAAACGGAAACGGAGCTCACTTTATACAACATTACGGTTTAACGTAGTACTTCCTCTTTTGTCTTTGTCTAATAGGCATACTTCTGTCCTAGTCTAATTCCTTTGTTTGAAGACAGAAAAAAATGGCCGTTGTCAAAAGTTAATTATTTCGTACTAAAGTTTGTAGCTGGATGATGATTTGTTACAATGCACGGCTGATGTTATTTCGTTCTCGAAATTCACAGTTTTCATGTTCTTCTTCTAAACTGACATCGTTTTGCATCTCAATGGTTTAGGTAATAAAAATAAGGTTCAGAAAATGCAGCCGCCAGTCGTTGGAAAAATGGCGTTTGTCCTATGCACTATTCGAATATTAGTAATTCCGTTCACTTTTAATATGCCTTTATCACTGGGTCTTTGTTTACCACTATTATTTTCGTTTTTAAACTGTTTTATTTAAGATAAATGACACGGATGCCGGCATTGATTGCAGTTAGTTGAACCGACAAAAAAGGTCGTTTGTCGAATTTTCACTTTGCACTGAGTTTATACTTGTTTTATTTCATTTTAATCACTTGGTCTTTGTAAAGTATCTACTTTAGGGTCATTTTCTATTAAGATAACACGTTTTTTTAATTATTTTTGGTAAAAACATCGCGGACACAGTTGCTCACTCGGTGGTGTTGCCACCTCTCGATCTCGAAATTCCTCTGAAATCTAAATCATGCACTTAAAACTGACTAACTAAAAACTCAGGTAAAAATCAGTTGACGCACTTTCGTGCGCGAAGGGATAAAAAAAAATGTATCGTATATAATGGTTGAAAAAGTACCTAAATGATGGTGATGAATTAGATGATAATTATAACACCCAATTATTTTGATGATATTAGATGGTTGGTTACTAAACACATATAATTAGTGAAGAAATCTGTTTCTAAGATCAATGAACTCCTATGTGTACAAGTTTGAAAAGTGTTTCTTTTCTTTTTAACTCAATAAGCTGTCAAGTGGCTCTAAGGGCCCTCGCCTTCAGCAACTTTTTGTAGCGTTGCACTCGTGCTTTGCATCGCTACAGTCGCGATGCAGTCGCTAGCTGTGTGCCCTCGCCCACGTAACCATGATTCAGTCGCGATGCAGTCTGTGTGCCCTCGCCCACGTAACCACGATTTAGTCGCGATGAAGTCTGTGTGCCCTCGCCAACGTAACCATGATTCAGTCGCGATGCAGTCTGTGTGCCCTCGCCCACGTAACCACGATTTAGTCGCGATGAAGTCTGTGTGCCCTCGCCCACGTAACCGCGATTCAGTCGAGATGTAGTCTGTGTGCCCTCGTCCACGTAACCACGATTTAGTCGCGATGAAGTCTGTGTGCCCTCGCCCACGTAACCGCGATTCAGTCGCGATGTAGTCTGTATGCCCTCGCCCACGTAACCACGATTCAGTCGCGATGCAAACGCGTTTCCGTCGCGCGTCTGTAGCAATTTAGTAAAAAGTCCATACTTTTTGCTTCGATAGGTATTTACAGCTGCAATGCTGTAGCGCTTCTGTATCGCGTCTGTATCGCGTCTGTAGCGCTTCTAAATCGCGTCTGTAGCGCGTTTGCATTGCGTCTGTAGCGCTTCTGTATCGCGTCTTTAGCGCGTTTGCATTGCGTCTGTAGCGCTTCTGTATCGCGTCTTTAGCGCGTTTGCATCGAGTCTGTAGCGCTTCTGTATCGCGTCTTTAGCGCGTTTGCATCGCGTCTGTAGCGCTTCTGTATCGCGTCTTTAGCGCGTTTGCATTGCGTCTGTAGCGCTTCTGTATCGCGGTTTTAGCGCGTTTGCATCGAGTCTGTAGCGCTTCTGTATCGCGTCTTTAGCGCGTTTGCATCGCGTCTGTAGCGCTTCTGTATCGCGTCTTTAGCGCGTTTGCATCGCGTCTGTAGCGCTTCTGTATCGCGTCTTTAGCGCGTTTGCATCGCGTCTGTAGCGCTTCTGTATCGCGTCTTTAGCGCGTTTGCATCGCGTCTGTAGCGCTTCTGTATCGCGTCTTTAGCGCGTTTGCATTGCGTCTGTAGCGCTTCTGTATCGCGTCTAGCGCGTTTGCATTGAGTCTGTAGCGCTTTTGTATCGCGTCTGTAGCGCGTTTGCATCGCGTCTGCAGTGTTTTTGCATTGCGTCTGTTGCTTCTAAATCGCGTCTGTAGTGCTTCTGTATCGCGTGTGTAGCGCTTCTGTATCGCGTCTGTAGCGCTTCTATATAGCGTTTGTAGCGCTTCTGTATTGCGTCTGTAGCGCTTCTGTATCTATATCTATAAATCGCGCGTTTACGAAACGCACGTCTAGCGAGCTACATAAAGTCACCGTGGGCAAGGGCCCTGAATCCAAAGAGCAGGCGTAGTCTAATATGGGTATTAGAAGTGATTTCACAATCGTTATTTTGATAGTAAATAATAATAATATAAGCCTTAATTCAGATTTACATACATATGACTTAAATTTTTATCTTAATACGTATCTAAATCTTAATAATCTAACATTTGTTTTTTAGTTACTTTTTGCAAATCTGTTTGCCTGTTAACAAAGGCCTTCTCCAACCTTTTCCATTCGTGTATAACTTCTGCCACTCTGTTCCATGTGATTCCTGCTACTTGTCTAATATCGTCATCCCACCTTTTCTGAGGTTTACCTCTTTTCCTTTTTTCCTCTCTAGGGTACCATTGCGTGACTTTTTACTCCATTTGTCTTGTCTTCTTATCATTTGCCCCACCCATTGCCATTTTCTTTATTGAGTCTTCTAATTTTAGATGATATAAATAAAAATAATAATAATTCTTTATTTCAAATTCTTAAAGCATTTTAGTAATAAATAACATTTCTATTACTTAATTAGCTAGAATAAAATAAAATATATTTATATATCTGTTGCCGAACTAGGCTAGTGGCCTGTGTTTCGGCTTACAGCGCCCTCCCTTATTGCATTTGCTTCTTGCATAAAAAAAATATTTTGAATTTAGATTACAAATAAAATATAGATCGTGCTTTTATAAATAATTCAAATATAAATAAATATATAATTTTGTATCATTAATAAAACTATTATCTATAAGCAAGCATGTAAATTTAACCTACACTAAGTAACATTAATTACCGATCTTACTATATAAACAACAAAACTTACATTCTATATCTTTAAATACAAATGCATGGATTGGGCCTAGTATAATTTTAATAGCCAATTAGAATACCTACAATGTTGTATACATTGCATTATATCAATAACCTTTGTTTTATTTCTAATGACTCGGTTTCTCATTCTTTTTGACTCCTTTATACTGAGCATACTTCTTTCAATTGCATGTTGACAAGTTGCCAGTTTCTTTGTCATACTTTGTGTTAAACCCCACGTGTGACTACCATACATAAGGACTGGTAATATGCAAGTATTGAAGAGCTTACTTTTTGCATTTATGTGAAGCTCTTTGTCTTTCATATCATCTTTCAGACCCCAGTATGGCCTCCAGCCGCTGGTGATTATTTTTTCAACTTCCTTGGGCACAGAATCGTTTTGTGCTATGACATGTCCCAGATAAATGTATTCATCCGAATATTTTATTTGATCATTTCCTAGATTTATTGTGATTTTCTTTCCATTTGTCAATAATTTTGTCTTGTCCGGATTCAGTTTTAGCCCCATCTTTTTGCTTTCAGTAGCCAGTTTATTTATCATCCACTCAATATCCTCGGGTGTTTCAGCAAATAAAACAATGTCGTCTGCGAATTTCAGATGTGTTAATGAGACACCATCCACATTAATCCCGAGCTTTTCCCAGTTCAGACATCTGAAAATTGATTCCAGTATTGTCGAAAATATTTTCGGAGAAAAATGATCTCCATTTCTGACCCCTCTTCCAACTTCTAGTTGGATTCTCGCAGTACTGTGAACGTATAAATTTTTTATTAGTTGTATATATTTGTGTTCAACTCTTTGGTCCCTAAAGGTCCTTAAAGCCTCCCATATATTTTCATGAAACAAAGAGTCAAATGCCTTGCCATAGTCCACGAATGCAATGTAGTATATTTTCTTGTCTGAACTTGTCTAAAACTTACCGTACTACGTGGATGTGGTCAATCACTGAGTAATCCATACGGATACCAGCTTGCTCAATAGGTTGTTGCTCGTCCAGTGTTCCTTCAATTCGTTTAAGTAGTATTTTAGCGAACATTTTACATACGTTCCACATGAGGCTGATCGGGCGATAATTTCCAATTTCATGTTTGTCTCCTTTCTTATACTAAAGTATGATGTTTGACTCTGTCCATTGTTGTGGATTTTTTTTGTACTCATAATGTCGTTGAACATTTTTGTGAGAATAGAAGTTATTTTTTTTTACTCTGCCTTAGGATTTCATTGTTGATTCCGTTGAGCCCCGGCGCTTTTTCCCTTTTTTGGGTATTTTGGGTACTTACATTTATTGATAACATTGAAGTCAGTGAAGCAGCTCTTCTTATTGGTCATTATAAAGTCAATTTCATTTTTGTATTTTCCATCGGGCCTGGAAGCCTGGGCTTCACCCGCCCACATTTTCTTTTTGTTCTTCTTGTACATAGAGTTTAAAATTGTTAAATTGTTTTCTAGTGCAAAATTTATAATTTTTTCTCCATTTTACTCCTTTTTCTTGCTGTTGTATATGAATGGTCCTAGTACTAGGTTTTCTCCTTGGCGCCTTGCTCCAATTTGTCCATTAAAGTCTCTCATTATTATTACGTTTTTGTGAGCATGCTGTTGAATAGTTCCATTTAAATTTTTATAGAATTCATCAATCGTTTTTAGATCAGATTTTTCTGTGAGTGAGTAAACTTTTATGATAGACCAGGGATCTTTGTAGCCTGGTAGCTTTATATTTACCATTGCTATGCGCTCTGAAATACCTATAAATACTTCAATATAGTTTGTGAGGTGATTCTTTATAACAAAACCAACTCCATACTGACCAGGAGTTGTTCCAATGTGATATAGCAGGAAGTCTGGATATGATGTGTTTTTTTCTCCCAACCGTCTTACTAAAGTTTTTTTCGTCTCCTACCCTCGATAGAGAAGCAGTGTCAAATTTGCATGGCTATTTATAATTTCTTTAAAAAATTATAATTTAGTTAATTTCGTGTTAAAAGCGTGTTATTCTTGTTTATTAACTATTAATTACTCTGTAAACAGTGTAGTTCTTTCAAAATTCAGCTTCAATTAGTCGTAAATACGAGTTGAAATTGCGTCCATTTTTTTTTACGTTTTTCTTTATAATTTAAATTTGTTTAGTTAAAATGAAATGTTTCGCGTGCAAAAATGATTTTGCGGATGATTCCGTGGTGCAGTGTGATGGTTGTAAGCGATTCTTCTGCATTCAATGCAGTAATCTAACAAGCAGTGAGGCGCGCGTCATGGGTTTGAAGGGCAAACGCATGCTTCTGTATTTGTGTGACCCGTGTAGAGAGGCCTTGTTTCAAGTGCCCAAGCTCATTAAATCTTACGACGGGCTGAGAAAAGAGCTAGATGAAGTGAAGGAGCTTCTATCTCGGACGAATAATGCGGATGATGCGCAGCCGCCGGCAGCGGTAGCGGCAGCAACACCCGACCCGTCGCCTCTTAGCACGAATGCAATTGTAGAAGAACTTGTGGAGCGCGAGCGCAGAGCCAACAATGTGATCCTGGTGGGCATAAAGGAAAGCAGTTCCGACACTGGCACGGACCGGAAACGTTACGATGAAAAGGTCGTGAATAAGGTCCTCATGGACGTTAACGGTGGCGAGGACTACTCGTCTAAAGTAACGTCGGTGCAGCGTCTTGGTCGCCGAGAACCGGGAAAGCAACGGCCGCTGAAAATTGTTTTCAAAACTCGTGAGGATGATCCGGATTCTCAAGAGTAAGGCTAGCAAGGAGGTAATAATTTATGATGATAAAACTCCCAAACAAAGAGAAGAGCTCAATAAATTACGCGAGATTCTCAAAAATCGTATTGAAAAGGGTGAAACCAATCTCACCATAAGGTACATAAAAGGAATTCCTAAGATTGTACCAAAAAACTAGACTCTCGCAGAGACCCTTATAGCGACCTTACTTTCATGTACACAAATCTTTTCTCTATACGATCTAAATTCGACCTTTTCCTGCAATGTGTCAATGCTCGGAATCCCTCTATAGTAGTAATCACGGAAACTTGGTTGAACAGTAGTGACCGTAATAGCACATACAATATTCCTGGCTACTCGCTGTTTAGATTAGACCGAAGTCACAAAAAGAAGAAATCTGAGGGGAAAACTAGAGCTGGAGGAGTAGCAATATATGTCAGGAATCACTTGGATGGTGTGCCGATCATAGCTAAATGTAATCAGAGATATTTGTGTGTGGATGTGGAAGCTCTCTATCTGGACATACAGTTTGGTAGGCATCATTTCTTGGTAGTGGGGTTATATCGACCTGACGACAAGGAAGAGACGGCATGGCGATCACGCGATACTAAACTGATGGAAAATCTCTTAACAGCATCTGAAAACAACACTATAGTGATAGCCGGTGACTTTAACTACACTAATTTAAAGTGGCCAGTTACCACTCATCAGCAGCAGTCTGGAGATGCGAATGTGAAACCAGAAAATATGTTTATAAATATGTATCTTAACAGCAATTTGCACCAGCTTGTAAACACTCCTACACGTTACCAATTAAACCAGGCACCTTCCTTATTGGATCTTATTATGGTCAATGATGAAACACTAATTACGGAAGTAGTCCATAAACCACCCATAGGAAAAAGTGACCATTGTGTCTTAGAATTTACTATTCAGTGTCTAATGCAAAAGGAAAGGACACCACCCAAATTCAGGCGGAACTACCAGTACATAAATTATGACAGTTACAATTCTGATTTGTTTAAGACCTTACAAGCGGTAAGCGAGACTGATGATCCTGAACAATTATGGGATGGTATCTTGAATGCTATTAATGATACTACAAACGAACATGCGCCTTTACGGCAAGTAAGATGTAAACCATTAAAAAATAAACCATGGATTGATGACAGTGTTCTTAAGTTAATTTCGGAAAAGAAAATCTTATGGGACAGGTACAGAATATCTAAGGATGAAGAGGATTATAAGAAGTTTCGTGAGGTAAATAATAGGTGTGTTGCCTTGTCCAGGAAGCAGAGAAGTGCTTATGAGGCCAGGATCCTTGACTATGGTGATAAAACTTTTTATTCATACCTGCAACGCTGTACTACCTCTACTGTCAGTATTCCACCAGCAATTAGAAACCACAATGGAGACTTAGTAACTAAACCATGTGATATTGCTAAGGTTTTTGCAGTTGAGTTCGAAAAAGCATATTCAGTAGAACCAGCACTTAATCAAAATATTATGACTATTGCAGCTCCCCGTGTAGAGGAAAGTTTGTGTGACATTTCTTTCACTGAAAGTGATGTAAAGAAAGCAATTGCGAACTTGAATATCCAGTCGTCCCCCGGGCCAGATCAACTTACAGTCTGCATACTTAAAAATTGTGTTAATACTATTGCTCCAGTCTTAGCAGAATTAATGAACACTTTCTTTGAAGCTGGATACTTGCCTCAAGACTGGAAGCATGCGATAGTGACTCCAATTTTTAAGAAAGGTGACAAAACTAAACCGGAAAACTTCCGACCCATTAGTCTCACTAGCATTGTGGTGAAGATTATGGAAAGGATCATAAGTGAGAGAGTAGCACAATTTTTAAATAGAAATTGTGTGATCTCAGCAAAGCAACATGGTTTTATTGAAAAAAGGTCAACTGTCACTAACTTATTGACATGTGTTCATGCCTGGAGTGTACAAGTTGACAAGAAAGAACCTGTTGATATAGCATACCTCGATTTTGAACGTGCATTTGACAAAGTACCTCATCAGCGCTTGTTGTTTAAGCTAGAACATCATGGGTTGCGTGGTAAGTTGCTTCAGTGGTACCAGAGCTTCTTATCGGGTAGAATAGTCTTCCAATACTTGATTTTTTGAGACACTTTCTGTTTTTCAGTACAAGATCTTTTTTCCAACCGTTTATGAAAGAACGTAACACAGGCCTTGTTTTATTTTCGGTTTTGTTTTTTCCCAAGCGAAATAGTTTATTTCAAATCAATTTTTAAGTGCGCTTTAATGTTGTGAAACAATTCTAACGTCGATTTTTCAGTCTCATCTAACCCAAATATAACTAAATTATTACATTTTTCTCTTTCTTTAAATATTCTATTTCTTTCTCTAGGTCACAAATTTTTTGTTTGAGTTTCTCATTTTCTTCAATGAATGGGTTCGATTTTTAGTCGATTCGATCTAATATGTTTTTTGTAAGAGATTCTGTCAATTCATTCGTTTGTTTCTGAATTTATAACTGCATTTTTTCAAATAGTATTTGAAATTGTCCTTCCATGTTATCAAATCTAACTATGTCAAACGGAACGTATTAGCAGTTTTTTTTTCTCATAAACTGGTATCACTGAATATAGTGCCAACCTGATAAAGAGACAGCTGATATTATCTTTGGTTAATAGCTTTTCTTGACAGTTGTCAAGTTGACTCTAAGTTAATTAATGGTCGTTTTTCTAACCTCAATTGTTGTCGCGAGTTTCGGCTTCGTTTTTCGGGATATATATCAAAATAATTCGAGATTTGTTTCTCCTCCGTAAGCCTGGCTTTCAATGTGCTCTCTTTCTTGTAGTGCGGTGGTCCAAGTATGATTGTAACTAATTTTAAATACACTAATGGTTATCGATAAAATATCAGTGATATTGACACTTCGACGACCGGAAAAGGATTTCGATAGTAAAATAGTACCTAATAAAATTCCGATATAGTAAAAGTGACGCCGCAGAAGCAAATGTTGCATAAAAATAATTTGTGAAGATTAAAATTTAAATGGCATCAATGTATATATTATTATAGACTGAAAGTAAAGTTCTATTAATTTTCTACTTACATACAATGGTCCATGTACATGCAATTTATTCCTTTGCATTCTTGTGGAGGTACTACATCGGTGCAATTGAAATATTTTCGGAAATGCAATTCCATGTATTGTTTAGAGCAGATGTTTGTGCCCGCTTGACATTTATCCCATAAGGTAATAAATATTTCTATAAGTGTCGGAGATGTTGACATAATATTGGAAAATGAGTGACACTTATTAACTTCAGTAGGCATTGTAACGTTTAATTTTTTTTTACATTGATCCTTCCTGAAAAATAATATCACAAAATGTTAATTTTTACAAATGACTATAGTTGCGAAGTAATACTTACGCGCCGATGAATTGTTTCATTTGACATAAAGTTTAAAAAAAGTGATCATGAACGAAACGGAGCTACATATTATATTTATGTTACGAGTATGGGTTACATAGTACTACCGAAGTCTTTTGGGTAATGTCTAAACATTCAATGAAAAATAGTTTTTATTCGGTGTTTACCCATGCTCGCTTAGGTTTACCCATGCTTGCTTAGGTTTACCCAACGCTGGCTGGGTATGGTTAGGTACAAATACATCAATTTTATTTTGACCGCGCGGCACAGAGCGCGGCGTTGGGGTACGCTCTAGAAAGGATGTGTTGATCTGTTTGTTGCATATCGATAGTTGACTATCGCTTAACTATCAATGTACTATATAGAAAAAACTATCGATAGGTACTATTGAAAATTAGTAAAACTATCGATTCTATCGATAGGCTATTGATATTACGACGTCAACTATCGATATTATATCAATATTTACTCCCCCTGCTCTACACAGCTCCCTCTATGCCACGCAGTCAAAAATGATGTAGGTAGTTATGTTCGCTCATCGAACAGAACCACCTTTAGTACTCTAAGCAATATGTTCTCTCTCACGTAACTTGATACTAGCGATAAGCGGCCTGTTTGCAGTAGCGAACCGGCGATCGGTAGAGCTGAGTAAACTTCTGCGAATAAGACCACCTAGATGAGTAAGTTAGCCTGTAAGATTTCTCAGTGTATTTGATTCATTAATTATATTGCCTTTGCATCGGCAACCTTTGTTTAATTTCTAATTTTTAAAAACATTCTCTCTCGCTCCAGGAAGTTAACAGTGTTGGAAGAGCTAAGCGTGCATGGGTAAACGCCATATATACAAATTATTTTTCATTGAATGTTCGGACTTTACCCAAAAAACTTGGGTAGTACTTAGTAAACCCGGTTAGATATAAGTTTACTTCTTCAGTGGAGAATTCACATACACTATCTAATTTTTTTACGGACGAATGCAGGTTACCTCACGATGTTTTCTTTCACTGAAAACCCAGGGGTAAAATTCCGTGCATAAATTCCAAAAAACTCATGGAAACGGGACTAGGATTTGAAGCCACAACCTCACGTTTGTAAGGCGGGTGTCACTACCTCTAGACCACCACGGCTTGGTGAGCATAAGTGCTACTCAATTTTTGAATTTACTAATTTCATTTTTATAGGAAACATACAATTAAAGTATACGGGTTATATTAATTTAGTACTTACACGCACTTGTCTACATAGATAGAATTTATATCGGTGCATTGCGATGTTTCATTGTGGCAGTTTAAATAGGCTCTAAACTGTGATTCAAAGAACTGCTTAGAGCAGGTATTTGTGTTCGGAGAATGGCTTCCCGACCCTGGCGTTGTTTCATTACTATGTGAATGAGGTGGTTTCGGAGTAATGACTGGATCTGGTAACGTAGGAGAACTGGACGATGTCTGAGTTGATATTGGAGCTCCGGTGGTTTCGTGTGGTTTCGGAGTTATGTCTGGATGTGGCGCAGTAGTAGTATTGTGCGACTGGATCGATGTGCCAGATGTTGGAGGTTTGGTTCCAGTGGTTTCGTGTGGTTTCGGAGTTATGACTGGATCTGGTAACGCAGGAGAACTGGACGATGTCTGAGTTGATAATGGAGCTCCGGTGGTTTCGTGTGGTTTCGGGGTTATGACTGGATGTGGCGCGGTAGTAGTATTGTGCCATGACTGGGTTGATGTGTCAGATGTTGGTGTTGGTGTATTTTCAGTTTCCAGCGTCTCAAATTTACTCGATAAAACAATCAATAAGGATTCAAATTCGTAAGATGATTCGTTTTTTGCAATATCGAACAAGTGAACGCAAGAATCCGCTGGCAAAGCATCTTGACAGTAAATTTGCAAACAATTCGCACTAAAAGAAAAAACAAAATCATTAATAAATAAATAAATAAATATATCTTTATTGTACACAGAAACACAGTACAGAAACTATACAATATACAATATGCTGTACAATGGCGGCCTTATCGCCTTTGGCGATTTCTACCAGGCAACCTTTGGATGGACTGGAATTATTCTAAAAATAGGAGTATGGTCGGTGGTGTATACAATACAGTACATACATTGAAATACATAATAGCAATACAGAAAAGAACCTCGTTACGTTCCCCGAACTAGCCTCTATGTTTATACTGCGACCACCCACGCGATATCACGCCACTGCATTCCGCAGCCCAGACGCAGTGTCAGCATAGATAAGCCCGAGCCTTCATTAGAATTTAAGGTATAGGATTAAACAAGTTTAGTATCAGCTTCACTAGGGTTAAGACGTGCCTAACATCGGTACAATTAAAATAAGTTTAGAATTAATTAAAATTGTAATTTTTAAAAACATTAATAAACGCTCTCGAAAGTTAACTGGCGCAGCCGGTAGGATAGCTGGCTGTTGTCATCGCGGAGTATATTTCTCAAATAGTGAATTCTCTAGTGAGTGGCAGCAAAAAGTCTTAACGGCCTACCTAGAAAAACCTAGAGTCAGTGCACCCGTTAACCAGCTATCCTCGAACCAAAGAAATACGTTACTTCGAGCAGTACAGAGAAACATGGCGATTGGACTGTGAGTACAAGTAAAATCCTTCTACTTCCTTTCTTTCCCATCATTTCCCTGATTTTTGTAAATTAATTAAGTATTTAAAATCTGTTGTTTTAAATTGGAAATTTGTGTAGTTTAAGTGAATTGATTAATTAAGTATATAATAATAAGGTAAACACATTATTTACCTAATTTACTAAAATGGCTCAAGAAAACAGAGGCCCTTTGCCTTTACCCGTGTTACCACAAGCTCAGATTCCTAAAGAAGTACTATCATTAATTCCCGAGTTCAATGGCGAGACAAAATTGCTAAATTTATTTCTAAGAAAATGCGAATATGTATTACGACAACTCCAAGGCACACAGCCCCGTAATGAATTTTTGATGCAATACATCACAAGTAAATTAACCGGAAAAGCCGCCGCTGTTATCAGTGAGCGTAGCGATTTTGAAACATATGATAACCTGAGAGAAGTCCTTGTGCAACACTTTGGAGACCCTCGTAGCGAAGGTTGTGTCGCAATAGAACTCGAGTCATTAAAAATACGAAGCAATGAGACCTATCTAGATTTTTGTAGCCGAATTCAAGATGTTCGTGCTATCTTATTTTCCAAAGTTTTCCAAACTAACACGCCAGAAATGAGAATTGCAAAGAAAATAATTTATGACAACACCGCGCTTAACATATTTTTATACAATTTACCGGAAAACATGGTTCGAATAGTCAGACTCAAAAATCCTGCGACTCTTGAGGACGCTTTGAAAATTGTTTTAGAAGAGGTTAATTTCCACGAACAATATAACCTCCGTTCAAAATTACTGAATAGGCCCCAAAATTCAATGCCGCTTCAAACTCAAAATAACTTTAAACCAGCAATTCCCACACAATTTAAATTTGGAATTCCTGGAAACCAAAATTTATATGTGCCGCCAGCGCCTAGACAGCCTGCACAGCACCAAGCAGTAAGCAGACCGCAGTTTGGATTTAAACCCAACTTCGGGCCACAGGTAAGTCCACAGGGCTTCCGCCCTCAACCTGGACAGTTCGGATTCAGACCCCAGCAGCCTGGACAGTTCGGATTCAGACCCCAGCAGCCTGCACAATTTGGATTCCGCCCTCAGCCTGGTCAATTTGGGTACCGCCCACTACCAGCTCAGTTTGGTTACCGCCTACCACAGCCTCAAGCACCAAAGCTAGGGAGCAATGACGTCACAATGCGCACTGCCCCTGCACATCCGCCTAGACATCCAGTCAATGAGATGTACACTACAGACGCGCAGGACTACAACGCTGAATACGGTGAGTATGTACAATACTACGACCCTTACCCTTATGAAGAATACCCTACATATGATTTCCCGGAACCCGAGGAAATCCCGGAAAATGCAGCGGAAAACGCCGACGAAGGTATTGAAAGCGAAAATTTTTATATGACAGCCTCCCCAAACAACCCGAAATAATCCAGTTAAACTATGACGCCACCTTAAAACTACCATACATATACATACCAGACATAGATGGAAAATTCATGCTAGACTCAGGAAGTACTAGATCGTTTATAAGCCCCACAAAGGCTAACGAGTATTACAGTGAATTAAAACAATACGAACCTTTTACAGTTACTAGTACGCATGCTACCAGCACCCACAACGAAGTCGTGAAAATTCCGAATTTTCAAATTTTTAACAAACCCGGTTTCCACAAATTTTTCATATATGACGTAGACAGAAAATATGATGGAGTAATTGGATTAGACCTTATGTCGAAATTAAAAGCAAACATGGATTTAGGCAGGAAAATTCTGAGAACTGAAGAAACCGCTATACCTATAATTTACGACCGCGAGTACATAATCAATTTAGAAGCACGCTCAGAGCACCGAGTAAGATTACCCGTGAATTTGGAAAATGGCGACGCTATTATAAATTTTACCCAACTTTCCGAAAACATACGTATGCCCTCCGCCATAGTTAGGTGTGAGAACTATTTCGCGACAACCGTAATTCAAAACGCATCAGACAGAAACATGACTATGACAGTGACAAAACCGTTCAAAGTGACTAAAATTAGCGAGGAAAACGAAATTTGTGACGTAAATTACAATAACGACATGACCAACGTGGACGTAGACGACTTACTGAAAGAAAACTTGAGAAAATTACGACTTGACCATTTAAATTATGAAGAAAATAAAGCAATTCGAGACTTATGTGAGGAATACAAAGATATATTTTACTGTGAAAACTTACCACTGACATTTACCAATCAAGTTAAACATCATATTAGGACAGTTAACGAGGACCCTATCTATATAAAACCGTATAGACAGGCTCCAGCCCAAGCCCAAGAAATTAAAGAACAAGTTGATAAACTACTCAGGGACAATGTGGTCCAGGAGTCACATTCACCCTGGAGCGCCCCCGTTCACCTAGTTCCAAAAAAAATGGATGCTTCCGGACAGCCTAAATACAGAATGGTTATTGACTACCGCAGACTTAACGAAATTACGACTGACGATAGATACCCACTTCCCAACATTTGCGACTTATTTGACAAATTAGGTAAAAGCAGCTATTTTACAACTCTTGACTTAGCTTCCGGATACCACCAAATCGAAATTGCAGAACAAGACAGACAAAAAACTGCATTTTCTACCCAAAATGGACATTACGAATTCCTTAGAATGCCCTTTGGTTTAAAGACCGCACCAGCGACGTTCCAACGCGCTATGGATAATGTGTTGAGAGGTCTACAAGGAATACACTGCCTTGTCTACTTAGACGACATATTAATCTATTCAAGTGGTCTAGTAGAACACCTAGAAAAACTCCGAAAAGTATTTGACAGACTCCGACAAACCAACTTAAAAGTACAACTAGACAAATCCGAATTCCTCCGAAAAGAAGTACAATATCTAGGACATACTTTGACTAAAGACGGACTCAAACCAAATAACGACAAGATAAAAGTAGTACTGAACTATCCTATCCCAGAGACTCAGACAGAAATAAAGCGATTCCTAGGTTTTATAGGATATTACCGTAGATTTATAAAAGACTTTTCCAAAATAACGCAACCCCTAACCGCCTGCTTGAAAAAGGGTAAAAAGGTAGAAATTACCGAAAAATACAAAGAAGCTTTCCAAAAATGTAAAGAATTATTAGTAAATGCCCCAATTTTACAGTACCCAGACATGACGAAATCTTTCATCCTCACAACAGACGCCTCAGAAGTAGCAATTGGCGCTGTTCTCTCTCAGGGTACCATAGGCTCAGATAAACCTGTAGCTTACGCCAGCCGAACGCTTACAGAAACCGAGAGGAAATATAGCGCAATAGAAAGAGAACTATTGGCTATAGTTTGGGCGACCAAACATTTCCGCCCCTACCTCTACGGGCACAAATTCGACATAGTAACAGATCATAGACCTTTACTTTGGCTTTACCAACTTAAAGAACCAGGAAGTAAATTAACGCGCTGGAGATTACGTCTCCAGGAATACGATTTTGATATAAAATACAAAAATGGCCGCAAAAATACAAATGCAGACGCCTTATCTAGACTTAAGGTAAATGCCCTGGAATCCGACGAAAACGACGACCGCTCTATGATAGTTAACTTAGACAGACCAACCGAACAAACGACTAACAGATCGAACGACAGTGACTCTGGCACTATTATACTTTCCGACTCGAATCGAACCGCTACAGCTAGCCCTATAAGCTTATCCGACGACGAAGTTAACGAAGAATTATTACGTAAAGAATCTCATTGGCAAGTTAGGTCCGAAACCGAATCTAGCCACAGCCAAACTATTCATTCAGGTAAAGATTTAGATTCACCCGGTATTCCCATTTTGCAAGAAGCCGTAGACACGAAACCAAATCAAATATTAGTTTTTCAGAAATTTGGAAACGATATGCAAGTAACTGATTTATCCACAAAACACCAGAAAATTCTAGAAGTATTTCTCCCAATAAATAACTTAGAAATAATTAAAGAATTTTTGAAGAAATACGTAAAACCAAAAGTTAAATATTTTATTTATTTTGAAAAATTCGAACACAGGCGCGATTTCGGAAAAACGATAATTACTCTATTTAAGAAAGGCACTGTTAACTTTTATGAATGCACCGAACGCGTAGTAAATGTATCCGATGAGATCGAGCAAAAGCAGCTAATAGAAAAAATACACGACGGTAAAACATGTCATAGAGGCATATCAGAAACAGTTAAAAGAATCAAACGAAACTACTACTGGCCGAACATGCAGGAAACAGTAGCAGCTGTTATAAATTCTTGCGAAAAATGTAAAACTACCAAATATGACCGTAAACCTATTAAACCGGTACTACAACTTACGGAAACTCAAGAATCCCCATTTCAGGAAATATTCATTGACATTTTCTCAATAGAGTCGAAACATTACCTCACCATAATTGATGCCTTCAGCAAATTAGGACAAGCTTTAGAAGTACCATCCCGATCTACCCCGGAAATAGTTAGAGCATTATTAAAATATTTTAGTTTTTACGGAATCCCCAGAAAAATCAGTTGTGACCCCGGAACTGAATTTAATAACGAATTAATGAAGGAATTAACAGATTTACATAAAATTCAACTACATATCGGAACACCCAATAACTCGAACTCTATGGGAATGGTAGAGCGCTTCCATTCCACCCTTATAGAAATCTACCGCATAGCTAAATATGAGAGAAAATATACAGATGCCGCCTCCGTAATGACTTATGCTATACTAGCCTACAATAACGCTATACATAGCGCTACCGATTTAACTCCGTTTGAAATTGTATTTGGGCACACCTCAGTAAACTCTGCCTTCGATACAGACTTCGATAAAGCCTATAAGCAACAATTAATAAAAGACCACAGAAAAAGGATTAATGAGTTATACAAACATATTTCCCTAAAAATGAGCAAAGAAAAAGAAAATGTAATTAGGAAAAGAGGTGGAGAAATAGGACCGAATTTGGAAACAGGAAAAGTAATTTTCGCAAAAGCTGTAAATAAAAGACAGGCAAAAGATAAACCTAAATACCAAAAAGCAGTTGTTACAGGAGAAGTAGTTAGGAACATAGTCCCCGTGGAAGTCAGAAACAGGAAGACCAAAGTTCCCCTTAAAAATGTCAAACGTCCTCCACAGGTGGTGCTGCCTACCCCTGATGTTATGGACATCGACCCAGGCCCTTCTGGATCGATACAGTAATTTAGACCATGACGACGCCGATCATTTTAATACACTTATAGCAGACCTAGATTGCCGCGAAACCGCGACATCTATTAAAATAACAATCATTTCTGAAATGTTAGATCATATAGTTAATTTCACTAAGGTTAATGTTATTAGAGGAAATAAGTAATGTTGAACAATTAATGTATCCAGTAAATGAACAAAATTTAGTAAACTTAACATTTACGGTAAAGACATATGCTAGAGATACTGATGTTATATTAATAATTAATGTACCTTTAGTTGATAACACTACATATAGTTATTTCAAATTGTACCCACTCCCTGTGTTCCATGATCCTAGCGAAGAAGTTTACGCCATTATCCCTGAATTCCCTTACCTAATAGTAGAAGGTAATAAGTACCACCCAATAGTCCAGGAATGCAGAGAGATAACAGCTAGAGAATTTTTATGCCCAGAGAAAGCCTTAGCCATGCATTCAGCGGAAACCTGTGAGGAGCAGCTAATGCAGTTTCAACAGAATGCTACGAAGTGCTACCCCCACCGAGTCGAGCTGGAAAACGTGAAAATCCAGAAAATTAGCCGAAACATGTGGATAATATTTGTGAAAATTGAGAAAACCATAGCCCAGAGATGTGGAGATGACGTAACACAGGAACGAATCCGAGGAACATATATATTAACTATACAGAAGCCGTGCGACGTCTTCATCGATAACTTATTGATCTACGGACACCGTTTTCATTCATTAGATATGCCGCATTATAAGCAGGTACCTATAGTTAACCTGCCCAATTTACCCGACAAGAAAATCGTCGAAGCGAATGCCGATCCGGTAAGCCTTAAGAGTGTGGACCTGGACGCCATTCAACGCCTCAACGAATTAGTGAAGAAAAGCCCCAGCCGCGGAAACAGCGAAATTAGTGTGAAAAGTGTTAGTGTTGCCACCATAGTGTTATATATGGTGATTATGGTCATTTTAGTGTACGCCATTTGGTGGAAATATAAGTGTTTCATGCGAAGAGACAATATGGAGCAGAACATTGAAGAAAATGTTAATGGGGTACCAATTCCCCTTTTAGTAGCATAAGAAAATGTCGGGAAATTGTAAAGAGCAAAGTTCTCGGAAAAACTGCATTTTTCCGATAACTTCGGTCTAAGGGGGAAGGCGTTACGTTCCCCGAACTAGCCTCTATGTTTATACTGCGACCACCCACGCGATATCACGCCACTGCATTCCGCAGCCCAGACGCAGTGTCAGCATAGATAAGCCCGAGCCTTCATTAGAATTTAAGGTATAGGATTAAACAAGTTTAGTATCAGCTTCACTAGGGTTAAGACGTGCCTAACATCGGTACAATTAAAATAAGTTTAGAATTAATTAAAATTGTAATTTTTAAAAACATTAATAAACGCTCTCGAAAGTTAACTACCTACAGATACTATAATTAAAAAAATACACAAATAATGATACATCTTATAAATATACATACTTATATACTAATACCTAAATACATATACATATATATACCAATATTAGCTAACATAAGGAAAGATAATATTGATAAACAAGATTTTTAAAAATGGGAAGGGATTTAGCCTGTCTAATAGCAACAGGCAGTTCGTTCCACAGCAGGACAGCTCGTAAAGTAAATGATTTAGTATAGGAAAGGTTGGAGTGGGTAGAGGCTTTGAATTCTAGTTTCAGGGCACGAGAGGATCTTAAAGAATTGGAGTGACCTTGAATAAATTCAAAGCGCTCTTTCAGATACAAAGGAGTAGAAGGAACATTAAATATTATAAAATTACAACTTTGAATAATCATCATTCAATTATCCGTCAACTGTACGACGTGCAATGCTGGACATAAGCCTCCAGGTTTCACCAGATCGGCGCGGGAAATTCATTCAATTTTGGGTTTTTCTGTATTTACAGATAAACTGAATGTTGTAGGTTAAATTAAATTTCATAAGCGGCCACAAATAGATAACGTTAATGAAGTACCTATATATTGTAGTCGTAATAGCTAGCTTGAATGAAGTACCTATATATTGTAGTCGTAATAGCTAGCTTGAATGAAGTACCTATATATTGTAGTCGTAATAGCTAGCTTGAATGAAGTACCTATATATTGTAGTCGTAATAGCTAGCTTGAATGAAGTACCTATATATTGTAGTCGTAATAGCTAGCTTGAATGAAGTACCTATATATTGTAGTCGTAATAGCTAGCTTGAATGAAGTACCTATATATTGTAGTCGTAATAGCTAGCTTGAATGAAGTACCTATATATTGTAGTCGTAATAGCTAGCTTGAATGACGTACCTATATATTGTAGTCGTAATAGCTAGCTTGAATGAAGTACCTATATATTGTAGTCGTAATAGCTAGCTTGAATGAAGTACCTATATATTGTAGTCGTAATAGCTAGCTTGTCGCATGCCTTGGCGTACGCTGTAAGTGCGGCAAGCAATGGATTACTAAATAAATAAATATATACAGGGTTACTGGTTAATGGTAGCATCCTTTTAGGCGCTTTTTCTATACATCAAAACTAACAACTTTTGTTCTGCGACTTTAGTCAGCATTTGGATTATCCTTAGACCTTCAAGGGTCTGTGTAGTGTATGTAGTTCAGGCATATCAAGTAGTATTGTATTTTGTTGTAGTTAATAAAGGATGAAAAATAAACTAATTTGATTTTTAGATGTACCTACGTACCAACCTTGTAAACACTACCCATTCATATTTTTTGTGAAATTGCATTCAGTCGTTTTCTTTTAATGCCAAAAAGCCCCTAAAAGTTTGAATTTCGCCCGGTGATCTGGTGAATCAGTGTTAAGTTTGAATCGTATAACACACAGTTGCTAATTTTTTGGAGCTATACTTATGTGATTTTTTGTATTCTATCAATGTTTAGTGAAATAATAGGTAAGTTTCTACTCACAAAGTTTGGTCCATATAAGTATGCTCTACGTTGTCACATTTTTGTTGGTGCTCTTCGCAGTTGCACATTTTTCGAAGCTTTGATTCGTAATATTGAACCGGGCATCTCTGCCACTGCCTTTGACGCTTTCTTTTTATGAGAGTAATGCAAAAAGATTCCATTTCCGCCGAAGTAATTAAATTATTGAAGTGGCAACATGGGAATGTATCAACATTACTGTTGATCTCCACATTGCGCTTTTTACACTCTTTCAATCTAAAAATAAATAAGTCGTAAAGTAAACATTACATTCCACCAAATATTACCTACATGATTTTTTATTAATGACAATACTACACTACTACTACATAGAAAGCAATTGGATCATCCACAGACCCTTGACGGTCTAAAGATAATCCAAGTGCTCAAGCCCACTGTTAGTTGGCAGCGTGCCCAGCATGCTGGCAGCATTGCCACGCTGAATGGCAATGCTTATACGTTGAGCCAAATAAACACCAGCATTTTGGTCACGCGTCGCGTCCACCAGATTATTATTGTTTAATGTTTGATTTCCACTCTAAATATTAGAAACTGAATGAATGCTTGTTTTCAAAAGTGATTATGAGAAAGTAAGAAAAATATGAACTGAAGTCATAGCTTTTTTCTTTTCTTCTTTCTTACCACCACATACTATAAAGGTATTTAAAATAAGTTTATAAATTTATCACAGCCAATGGTTTGCTGTTATAGATTTGGTTCTATACTAAAATATTCAAAAGTTAGAAGACAAAAATAGTAAATTGTATCACATGGGAGCAAAATAATATTTTAACGGCGAGGGATTCTTTAGTAGAATCCTGAACGTAGCGAGGGATTCAAAGTACGTCGCCCGAGCCAAAAATATATTTTGCGCCCGAGTGCTACACTCTACTTTTCATCACCTCTATGAGAAAATAAAAGGCGCCTCATATTTTACTACAATAATATTATTTAATGAGACGTAGAGTAACAACTGAATTGAAATTAAATGGTATCTAATAATGAGACAAATGAAAACTTATATTTACATTCTTATCATTCATTTTCTTGGCGCTGAACACTAACATTACAAATACTTCCAAATTCAAGAAGTGCGCGGCAAAGATCACACCGTCGCACTTATAAAGTTCCTTATAGAAAACACCTCCTTTGGGCGCACTTAAAGGCGAACCAAGTAGTCCTTTTCGAATAGATATGATGAAAATATAATTGTTCTGTCAGTTAGATTATTTAATCAAAAAATATATTAAACAAGTGTCTATTTTATTGTCACTAAACAAATGAATCTGCTTGAAAGTTTGGAAAAGTTTCGCGAGACGTCACACCTAGCTATCGGTATGTAGTGTTGAGGGTGTGTGATGATGCACCGTAAATACCTGGATGCTTCCTTGGTATGATATCCGGGAATCCAGGAAAACACACAAACACTAATACCACAAAAAGTTTGTTTATTCACACTTTCAACAAATCAATATCTATGACTTAGAAAAGTACAATGTATACAAAGGTGGAAAGAACGATCAATTAATCAATCATTATGATTATACAATATTAAAAGAATGCCGGTCGCAAGACAAAGATTCGCAAACTAAAAACTGTCTTCACGCGTCAGCTATAGTTTTTTTCTACCCGCGGGTGGTAGCTGCAACTGCGGGTGGTAGCTGCGCGCTTATTGCAAGCGACGACCACGACCCGACATTTATGTCGGAAGGTAAGTAACATGGTAGATTTTATTATAAAATTATTGTTGTTTCTACTTTATACAATGCCAAGTTTTATTAGGTATTTTAATTTAGAATAATTAGGTTTAATATAGTTAAGTTATTTTTGTAAGTTTAGTATAGAATAGATTTAAGTTATATAATAAGAAAAAATGGGCCAGGATCGTCACGGAGTGGGTGCCTGACGGACGACGCAGCCAGGGAAGACCCAAGAAGCGCTGGCGTGACGATCTTGACTCATTCGAGAGGGGTTGGCAAGAAATTGCGATGGATCGAGACTCGTGGAAGGAAATGGGGGAGACCTTTGCCCAGGAGTGGGACAGTATAGGTTAATAAAAAAAAAAAAAAAAAAGTAATGGGGCATCGGCAAGTATGCTACAGGTACTTTTTATTTTATTTATTTTTATTTTATTTTTAAATTTCATGAAAAACAAACGGCTTTCTAACTAACGCATTAAAAAAAGGTTAAATGACAAGACGTAAGCCAAAACAGTTCTCACTTATAAATACAAAGTGCCTTATACGAAATAGGCACATATATAAACAACTAATGTGGACTTAACTAAGTTATCTATGCACAAATTCCCATACTTAATAAAGTTGACAACAAGAATATTTAAGAGCCAGAAACTGGTTTGTACCTGTCGATTACTTAATGCCTTTAGTATACTTTAACAAGTTGTTTATCTACATCAGCCATTCTCAAAGTGTGTTCCGCGGACCCCTAGGGTTCCGCAAAGCCTCTGTAAGGGTTCCACGAGAATACTGAATTCATCATCATTATCATCATATCAGCCATAGAACGTCCACTGCTGGACATAGGCCTCCCCTAATGATTTCCAATAAGACCGGTTGATAGCGGTTTGCATCCAGCGCGATCCTGCAGTCCTAATAAGGTCATCCGTCCACCTTGTGGGTGGACGTCCTACGCTGCGCTTGCCGGTACGTTGTCTCCACTCAAGAACTTTTCGACCCCATCGGTCATCAGTTCTCTGCGCTATGTGCCCTGCCTATTGCCACTTCAACTTGCCAATCCGCTGGGCTATGTCGGTAACCTTGGTTCTTCTACGGATCTCCTCATTCCTGATTCGATCTCGCAGAGAAACTCCGAGCATAGCCCTCTCCATGGCTCTTTGGGCTACTTGGAGCTTACTAATAAGGCCCATAGTGAGAGACCACGTTTCTGGTCTCTCACTAATACTGAATTAATTAGAAAAAATAAAAACAAAAATAAATTTCAGCGACTCAGAAAGGTTTCAAAATGACATTTGAAGAATTTGGCCAATATTTCCAAGCTACACTTAATGGGGGCTTCTTTTGAGACATTTTACCGAAGAAACGAGTACAAACATTTTTTTTGTTAATTTTAGGTTTCCGTCGAACATTTTGCTTTTCAAAAGGGTTCCGTCACCAAAAAAGTTTGAGAACCGCTGATCTACATTAATATTTTCGTCAAGGGGTACGGTAGACTCGATTAAAACCTTTCCTGAATGATAAAAAAAAAAAATTCTAGTCGACAACATATATCCGGAAAATTCAGATTATCGAGTATTAATAAATTATAACGGTGCTGACAAACAAATCGCAGTCTCCATATTTTTTTTTTTTATTAAACCTACTCATGACCATGGATACAGAGTCCTTCAGTCGAAGTCTTAAATAATGCTTTTTTTCAACTTCTTCTCAGTAAAGCAGTGGAGACTTTACTAGAGGCGTCTATAGAGTTTTGGTAACAACACGGAAGAACATGATACGTCACATTATATCAGTTGCCTACACTCATGCACGTAAATCAGCTCATAATCAACGAAATACCACCATTTTACATTAATTATCACTGATAAAAACACAAGTTTAACAAAATAATACAATGAGGCGACATGATTTTTCCGCGTTCCCGCCAAAACTCCGCAGTCTCCATATTGTCCGCCAGTGCTGCCAAATCCTTTTGGCAAAAATGCGCTATTAACACGTCAAAAACGCGCCAAAAGCTCTAAATGGCACCTATGACGACTGGTACAACGAAAAAAATGCTCTAATTGGATCGAATCAATGATAAAAGGGTAATGATAATGTCGTATATTACCCTCAAAACGGTGATCCGGAAGTTTATAAATAGTATAATGACTTTTTTGAAATAAGTTTTATCGAAATGTGATAAAAAAATTATCATTGACACTAGATGAATAAAATAAATCAAAAATGCAGTATGGCATCTGTGATGTACAAGCTCAAAAAAATCCGTTACTTATTTTTTACCACAATCATAGACACTCTATGTCAGCATCAGAGTATGGTAATGAAAATACTTTTGTTGCTACGATACATAAAAAGAGCATTCCAGTGTTATTGTCTATAAAAAATAATAATATGTTTTGTTTTACTTTACTGCAGTATTATTTCAAAAACGCCCCAGATTTAGCGCTAGGCGCTAAAACGCGCTTTAGGTCAAAAAAAGCGTTAGATTTAGCGCCAAAAGCGCTAAGTTGGCAGCACTGACACATGATGACATAATTATTTTGAGCAGCCATTCTTCTTCTTCTTTTATGTTTTGGCGTCGCATTGTTGTGCATTTGCCAGTGTCAAGTATTAAGTTATAATATTTTTTGATAATATTTTATAATTTTATCAAAATAGTCAGTCGTAGTCACGTCATAGTCCCATAAAGTCGCGGTCACGTCCAAACATGGTCCAAGTCATACCTGAATAAAGCAGTGGAAACTTTACTAGGGGCGTCTATGAAGTTTTGGTAACAACACGGAATGATATGATATGTCACATTGGAAAACTCTTCCACATTCTCTTTGTGTATAACCCATCAATATGGAATGTAAGAAAAAATGTCAAGTCAATGGTATAACCATAGGTACCAACGTGCTAAGGAGGGGGCTATGCTCGGTGTCTCTCTACGGGATCGAATCAGAAATGAGGAGATCCCTAGATGAACCAAAGTTACCGACATAGCCAAGCAGATTAGCAAATTAAAGGGCAGGATACATTCTTCGAAGAACGGATGGTCGATGGAGCCGTATAGTTCTCGAATGGACCACGGACCAGCAAGCGCAGCTTAGGACGTCCACAGACTACGTGGAGTAACGATACAATAAAAATCGCAGGAACACGATGGATGCAGGCAGCTTAATCCAACCGGCCTTATTGGAAATCTATGGGAGAGACCTATGTCCAGCAGTGGATGTCAAATAACCATTTAAAATAATACTGGTCTACTATAACTGGTCTACTATAATCTTTACAGTTGAAGTTGACTTTCTTTACGTAATATAAGAATGTATATTTTCAGTAGGGACCTACTTATTCATTTAGTTTTGAGTAATTTTAATTTCGAGCAAAACATTTTACTTTGGAATATTGTATTACACAAACATACAAAATCGTGAGTACCTATTTCTTAAAATGAATGTCTTCCATCATTGTTTTGCTTGATGATACCTACATCATTTTGTTAACAGCCAAATCTCCTTGCATTTGGTAAACATTGTCATAATTGTGGAGAATGGATGCAACGAAGGGCTCTTCGTTAAGATGGTGATCGAGTAACAACAAAATTATTATGAATGTGTGTATTATGAGTCACATTTCATCCGAGCGAAGCCGGGTTGTCATCTAGTTCTTAATAATACTTATCTCTTTTCTTCTTACATATTCTATTTAAAGTGTTTTCATACAAAACTAAATCTTTTATACGAACAAAACCGTTCGAGTTAGTGTAAAAGTTAAACTCGTAGTCATAGTGTTATAGCCAGTCCGGACACTCCGCGATTCTTCATACAAAATCTGCTGTCTTACGCACACAACAGTACATTTTACTCACAGACACTACACATACGCACGAACGCTACACGGGCATTTGTGTGTAGAACGCCTATGGTTGTCAACGACCCATGTCAACCGTATGAATTGTAATTTTGACTTACCAAGAAGTTTTGTGAGTACTGATACGATGTACTAGCCGCTGCAGGTTTCACATACAATCGTACATACACTTATTTCGATGAAATCACTCATTTACCTACGTAGAACATAACCAAAACACGGCACTGTTACGAAATTCCCTTAATTTTCTCACATATTGTTGAAGTATCCAGTAATATGAACACGCACACACACACGATTATGTATATTTGTAAAATCATCCCATAATTTAAACAAAAGATATACCTAGTAATAACGATTAAGTAAATCACGCGCTAAACGCACCGACCAATGCGGCTGGTACACTTATCCCTACCGAGCTATCCCCCCTAGTAGGGATGGCCAACTGAGGGAAGTCCCTAATTTCATACACCTACGCTAGTGAGGCCCCTCACTGGTTAAATAGCGGTTGCGGGATCGTTGCTGGTTTTTATAACTGTTTCTGGCAATGTTTACGAATAATTGCAAAAAAATATTTTTAACCCTTGACGCAAAAAAGGAGGTTCTAAAAGTTTATCACAATATTCTTAGTAGCTTAACATGTATCAAAGAAGATATAATAATACTACGTACAGTACATGTCTTGTGCCAGTGTGATGAGAATCCAGAATTTTAAACGGTATTTTTTCGGTGTCTCTGTCGACTTTTTAGAATATAATATCAGAATTTTAGGCATATTTGCAGAGGTCGTTTTTTTTCAATAAATATTGATATTTTGGGAAAAATCTCAGTAAAAAGATTTTTTGAGAACGTCTAGAAGTTTTTTTTGTAAAAGGTATAATTGGCTTGATGACAAAAAATATAATTAGTCCGTTAGATAGATAATTATTAAATAATATTTGACACGATTTTTTTCTGATGTCAATTAAGTAGCACTAAATATTTATTCAAAACAATGATTTAAAAATTGTTAATGATATAGCTCGTTGAGGTATGATTAAGGACAGGGCGGGCTCAGGACGGGCGCGGACGTGGGCCCGTACAACGCACTTTCCAAACATTTTGTCTTATGTAAATCATCTCCGTGAAAAGCGAAAATAGAAAAGAAAAGTATAACTCCCTACTCCCGAACTTTGACAAGGTTTATCTTTGTCATTTATTGTGAGATTGACAAAATCTAATTCTTTATGTATAAAAAAAAATTTAGTATTAGTATTTATGTAGAAAAAATAACTACAAATTATAGGACTGTACATATTAAACTCAATGTTATATACACATGTTCGTTTATTTACAGAAAATATACAAATACAAATTAGCACTTATCTACTAGGTATGTATGTGTTAACGCGAAACAATACATTGCATATCGATACCGATATTCTGTAACAGTTGCGTTACGATGATAACTAATATTTTCACGCCCATGGCAACTCTATCAGTGATCAGCACGACGAGCGAACGAGAGATTATGCGCGCGAGTAGCGGCGCTACGTACGTTATGTTGGTAGCATTACGAATTCTCTATCAGCATTGAATTAGTTCCCAATTTTGGCCGCGCGCAGAATTATCTTGGCGTACTTTACGACGGATCCGCCATACTTTCATGCGGAAGTGAGCTAGATGCGAAATAAATTTACTAAAATGAATATCATTCTAGTGCTTATAAAGTATAATGAATTCATAATAATTTGACAGCACTGTAACTAAAAGTAAGCGATTTATTTTATTTGAAACAAATTATTAAGAGAAAGGAACTAAATTTGAATGACATAATTTTTATAACAATATACCTACTAAAAGTAAATAAGGTACCTTGTTTTATCTTTAGGGAAATAATGAAATGATATCTTGTCGCGAATTGTTGTAGAACAGCCATAAACAGCACACGTCTTCCCCATTGTAAGTCTGTATTTTTTGTAGTCGAAATCACCGGCCTGTGCAACCCGCGCGCAGAGTGAATTTGACGAGTCCTGACGCGGGGTGGAAGTGAGGAAGACTCAAACGGGTGGGGGGTAACGAGTGGCCGTTCTATACGTAGTATTATTATATCTTCTTTGGTTATAGTTATAGCAAAGAAGATATAGTGCCGCGTATAAAGAACACAATAACGACAAAGAAGATATAATAATACTACGTATAACGAAGTGTCTTCGCCTTAATAGATACAATAAGAAAAGTGTTGATGGACACATTCTTAGTTATTACACTTACTTAGCAATTTAAGTTAGATTTATATTACTCATTAGCCAATGGCTAGATTGTAATATTTTAAAGAAAGCACATCGGCGATTCTTAAACAAAAAAAAATTATCAAAAAAGTCTTTACCGATTTGTTTTTTTAACGAATTTCGATTCATAGACAAATCAACATTCCTGGAATAATTTTGATTAAAATTGAAAGGAGTACGGATTATGAAAGAGTTTTTGAGATAGTTGGTATCACAGTGAGGTGTGTGCAGCTGTAGCTCATTTCTGCGCGGGGTTGATCTATATGGAGACACCATGCCAATCATAGCCAATGTATATAGAAGGACCTATTTGGACCTATGGAATACAATTATGGGGCGCAGCTAGTGCCTCCAACATAATGGTCATCCAAAGAGTACAAAACTACATCCTAAAGCAAATATCAAACGCACCATGGTTCATCAGAAACACAGAGGTCCACGAAAATCTTGATGTGCCCATGGTGAAAGATGAAATAGAGTCTGATGGAGCGAGATACAAAACAAGGCTGGAAAACCATCCGAACCCCCTGGCGGGTCAACTCACTATCCCTGAAACCATACGTCGACTCAAAAAGCGGCGGGATATTTTTGATAAGGATTAACAATAATCCATAAAATAAATAGGCTAGCTCCGCTGGGAGCTGCACTATAAACGCCAAAAAGAACGCAACTCATCTGCTTATAGTCTCATAGACTGATTGCACGATCAAAACACAAAAAAAAAAATTATATAGAAGTGACGTCACGAGTCCTCCCAAACTAACTTTATTGTTGTAATTTTTTGTTTGATTGACAAAAAGTACGTGTCCAATTGATTTTGATGATCGTCGTAACTGTTCTAACCAGTCATCGTGCCTATTCGTCGTTCGTCGTTGTCGTTTCAGCCACAGGACGTCCACTGCTGGACATAGGCCTCCCAAAGATCTCCAAAACCTTTTTGACTGCCTTGGTGGCTCAGTGGTTAGTGACCCTAACTTCTGGATCAAAGAGGCGTGGGTTCGATCCCCACCCAGGACAAATATTTATGTGATGAACATAAGTTTGTGCTCTGTGTCTGGGTGTCATTTAGTTACTATCTATATAAGTATGTATTTAAAAATAAGTATATGTAGTATATCAGTCTCTGGCAGCCATATCACAAGCTTTGCTTAGTTTGGGGTCAGAGACCGTGTGTAAGATGTCCCAAATTTTTTTTATTTATTTAAAAAGGCCAGATGGTAACGGTTTGCATCCAGCGCGATCCTGCGGTCTTAATGAGGTCATCCGGCCACCTTGTTGGTGGACGTTCTACGCTGCGATTGCCGATACGTGGTCTCCACTAGAGAACTTTTCAACACTATCGAACATCAGTCTTCCGTACTGTGCCCTGCCCACTGCCACCTCAATGCCTTGGCATTTTTTTTCTTACTTTTTATATTGATGGTCGGTAACTTTGGTTCTTCTACGGATCTTCTTATTTCTGATTCGATTTTGCAGAGAGACTCCAAGCATAGCCCTCTCTATAGTTTATTGGGCTACATGGAGCTTACTAATAAGGCCCATAGCAAGACCACGCGCGTTCAATCATGCCTATTCTTTATACTTAATATAGCACTGAAAAATTCCCAGCATTCATTGTATACTTACAAGCAAACGTCGACGTGGGTATGATTCTCGTTTGGGCACGTTTGTGTAATAGGACAGTTGGTATTTTCCCGAACTTCGTGCTCAATTTCTCTAGGTCTATCTCTATACAAATCCAAAATCGTACGTTTGGCCCCATGTAAGCGTGGCCGGTTTCCATGTCCATGAAAACCACCTAATGAGTGTTCCTGTCCTCGAAAACCACCTGACAAGTGTCCATGTCTTGGAGAAACACCTGATGAGTGTCCATGTCTTCGAGAATCACCTGATGAGTGTCCATGTCTTCGAGAATCACCTGATGAGTGTCCATGTCTTCGAGAATCACCTGATGAGTGTCCATGTCTTCGAGAATCACCTGCCGAATACCCATGTCTTTGAGAACCTGCTGAGGGGTTTCCATGAACATGGGAACTACCTGGCGGGTTTTTATGTATATGGAAACCACCTGGCGGGTTTCCAATACTCGTGAGCCACCTTTCAGGTTTTCATGTACATGGAAACTACCTGGCGGGTCCTTAAGAACTACCTAGTTGGTTTATTTAGGGCATTGAAACCACCTGACAAACCATCTGACATACCAACTAGAGAACCACCTGGTGGGTTTTTTTGGCAATTGAAACCACCTGACACACCACCTTGAAAACCACCTGGCAGACTAACTAGAGAACCACCTGGTGGATTCTTTGGCCATTGAAACCATCTGATAAACCACCTTGAAAACCACCTGGCGGACTACCTTGAGAACCACCTGGTGGGTTTCTTTGGCCATTGAAACCATCTGACAGATCACCTTGACAACCACCTGGCGGACTACCTTGAGAACCACCTGGTGGGTTTCTTTGGCCATTGAGACCACCTTGAAAACCACGTTCGTTCCCTAATCCAGGTATTGCGCCTGCTATATCTTTTCCTTCATTTTTGATCCCACCCGTAACAGCGCCAAACATTGTTTCTAATCATTCTAAGATGTTACCGAATGGAGTTGCCGAGACCAAACTGTATGCCGCTAGGACGGCTAAAATTGATGTCGCTGAAAAAAAAAGAGCTGTTTACTATAGGGATCTAATTGTTTTTTCCTTACTACAGAAATTATATCTAATAGTGTTCCGTCTTCATACAAACGGCCGGAACGCGAATCATACCTACGCCTCGGAGCGGGGTATGCTCTCGGTATGCTATACTCTATAAAATTTAACTTGATCTCTGCGACAGCTGTCAGAAAAATCACGCTTATGAAGTCCTGAATTTCTTAATAGTACAGACAGTACATGTCAATGTCATACTTTATGGGCATGCCGATTAGTGATGGGCGACGAATGATCGTGACCACAGAGTTTTAGATAGAGTTTTATTAAAAATATCGATAGTTTATACTAACTTAAAATTAAAATATACAATAAATTATTTTATTGTATATTTTAATATCATGATATTTTTTACATGTGTAATTAAATTAAACCCAATTATATGTTATATTAGCATCGATAATAGTGAAAAACGTCGATAAATACTAACGTTACATAATTATGAGTATTTAATTAATATCATAACATTATTTACATGTGTACATACTTGATGTTAAATAATAGTAAGTAAATAAAATCCAATTTCTCACCTACAACTACTAATTCGATTTCATTACAACATTGTTTGAAAATCGTTTCAACTTTAAAAATGTCAATCTTCTATGTCAATGTCACTGTCGTAGAGATGAAGTTAAATTTTATAGAGTATGTATAGTCAACCGCGTCGCGCCGTAGTGATGAACGAACGTATGGGTTTGTATTCCTATGGTCCATGGTTTTACTCCGGAGCCGTAAAAATATCAAAAACGCAATATTATGCTTTTTAATGAACATTTCATTCCATATTCACAACTAATTTCTTCTTTGACCGAGAAACCGGAGGAGGTACTCAATTCGACTCGATATATATTTTATGTATAAGCACGCATAACTTTTTTCAGAGTTGTCCGATTTCAATAATTATTTTTTATTGGAAAGAATGTACTTTAAAATTAGTCCCATTTTAATTGTATCGAAATCGGCAGGACTATTTTTGATAAATCAACAATAATGTAAATAATGCTACATCAATCCGTGCGAAATATTCGCGAATTCTGTACAAGGGTGAAGTTTGTCATGCATTTTTTGCAAAAAATAATCTTGTTGTAATAAATATAATAATTTTATGTTGTGAACAAACGAGTGAGGCCGACCAAAACTACGCCTCGCCGTGTACAGACAATTACACACACATCCAGGTAACTATGAAACTACGCCTTGGCTTGTCAGTCAAACTATGGCGGCGCGGCAGTGACGCACTCACACATGTATAAAAAACCGGCTTCACTTGACTGTTCAACGACGTTCCCTCTTGATGTTTTTATTTGCTCTGAGCATCATAGGTACAATATGATTAAAAGCTAGAAATAAACTCAAGTAGGTTAGAGTAAGTAGATGAAATTAAAATACTGAAGGGTTACCCCGAATACCCTAGCGCGTTAGACGTTTTGCGTGGCCACGTGGCGCTGTAGGTATATATATCAAGGACAAGGCCGTGTTACATTATTAGATATCATCACCATGCTAATACCTATAGTGTGTTTGTTGGTTAATTGATATGTTCCTCTTTCAAGCAACAACGATCTGATTGAATTGATTTTTAGGGTTCCGTACCTCAAACGGAAAAAACGGAACTCTTAAAGGATCACTTTTTTGTCCGTCTGTCCGTCTGTGTGTATGTCAAGACTCTTTATCTCGGGAAAGCGTAAAGATATCGAGTTGAAATTTTAACTGTATACATATATCTATAAGCAGTGGTGGCCTAGAGGTAGTGACACCCGCCTTACAATCGTGAGGTCGTGGGTTCAAATCCCGGTACCGTACCAATGAGTTCTTTGGAATTTATGTACGGAATTTCACACCACTGGCTTTTCGGTGAAGGAAAACATCGTGAGGCAACCTGCATATGTCCGTAGAAGAAATTCGATGGCATATGTGAATCCACCAACCCGCACTGGGCCAGCGTGGTGGATATGGCCCAATCATCCTTCGTGGGTAGGCCTACGTCCTGCAGTGGACTATTCAAAGGCTGATACAGTACAGTACAGTACATATATCTATAGTCTCTTGCAGATATGTAAAAGAAAAACTTCTCAGTTATAGTATAAAAAAAGTTAGAGCCGTTTATGTCGTAAAAAACAGCATATTTCGACACTTACAAAAATCAAAACCTACTTCCCGTTGACATAGAACTATGGAATTTGGCGATAAGCATTGTCTCGGAGTATACATATATGAATAAATCTGAAAAAAATAGGCCTCAAAATTCACAAAATATGGGTTCAAAATTCAAAGTGAGTAAATCGTATCATGTAAAGTATCATATAAAAGGGGTTACTTACTTACTTAAAGGGGTTTATTAGCACATGCTAAAACAGGTTTTTAATTATTTAAACAATGTGTTATTTTTATTTATGACGAGAAAAGTTAAAAAAAAAAACTTTTTTGTCGATGGTTATGGTATAGAGATTTTAACAAATTACTTCCCAATTTTGTGAAGTTTTCTGGATTTGTACGGAACCCTCGATGTGCGAGCCTGACTCGCACTTGTCCGGTTTTTTTACATGGACTTAGCTTGAACGACAGAAAGTGACAAAGGTCACTTTTAATCCCAGGTAAACAAAATGCTTCCGCGACCAAATCATGTTTCCATGGGATAACACAATGATTAAAATACCACGCGGGCGAAACCGCAGGCAAAAACTACTACACAGTTACTATACAGTCTACCCGTGACCATGGTCGATGCAACTCGGCCGAAACGTCGGGATGAGGAGGTATTTATTTATCTCGTAATTTTAGTGCGCGATTAGTCCCGGAGTATAAAATAATAATGTGTTCAAATCGCGAAAGTTTAAAAACAACAAAAACTACTAGTTTATTATTATATTTTGCATAAATAACAGAACTGCGTGCATGGTTGAAGTAATCATGCACAAAATTGAATAGTTCGCTCGAATCGATGTACAATTTTGTTATTAAACTTTCGCGATTTGAACACATTATTATTATATACTACGGGACTAATCGCGCACTAAAATTACGAGATAAATAAAATATCTCCTCATCCCGACGTTTCGGCCGAGTTGCATCGGCCGTGGTCACGGGTAGACTGGCAAAGTCAGCCGTCAGAGTGGCCAGTCTACCCGTGACCACGGTCGATGCAACTCGACCGAAACGTCGGGATGAGGTATTTGAGGTATGACAGCCTCGGTGGCTCAGTGGTTAGTGACCCTAACTTCTGGATCAGAGAGGCGTGGGTTCAATCCCCACCCAGGGCAAATATTTATGTGATGAACATAAGTGTTTGCTCTGTGTCTGGGTGTTATTTAGTTACTATCTATATAAGTATGTATTTAAATATAAGTATATGTAGTATATCAGTCTCTGGCAGCCATATCACAAGCTTTGCTTAGTTTGGGGTCAGAGGCCGTGTGTAAGATGTCCCAAAATATTTATTTATTTATTATTATTTATTTATTTATCTCGTAATTTTAGTGCGTGATTAGTCCCGTAGTATATAATAATGATGTATAATTTGTACATTATTGATGATTTCTCAATAGTGGCTCAGCCGATTTCGATAAAATTTAATCAGAACTTTTTCAAAAGTATATCTTTTCAAATAAAAAATATCATAAATCCGTTTATAATTGGCCAAAATATCGATAAACATTACACAAAAAAACTAACCTTCTCCTTTTTAAGGTCGGTAAAAAGTCGGTGAGTGTGATAGACACGGTAATATTTTGTTAATGGTTGATAAATCAACAATTAATAATGTACGTGGATGTCACATCGATTCGAGAAAACTATTCGAATTCTATAAACGGTGAAATTACCCTAAAAATCGTATATTTCGACACTCACAAAAATCAAAACCTACAGGGTACTTCCCGTTGACATAGAACTATGCGAAAAGCATTATCTCAGAATACACATATAGCAATAAATCTGAAAACTGAACATTTTTATTTAAATCACAAAAAAGAGGGCTTCAAAATTCACAAAATATGGGTTTAAAATTCAAAGTGCGTAAATCGTATCATGTAAGGTCTCATATAAAAGAGCTTCATTATTAGCACATGCTAAAACAGGCTTTTAATTATTTTAAATAATTATGGTACTTACTTACAAAATTATTTAGGTGCCCTTAAATAATTATGTAAGTAAGGTAAGTAATAAATAAATCAATTTGAAAATGTTTGAAAGAAAACTTACCAGCGATATTCATGGAGATGATGCTTTCGTCGGAAATACGTCAGACGAAATGATACCTTACTCTTGAGATACTTTCTTTTTATACACAAATGTGATGTTCTTTCTGACAATTTGACTTTCAATAATTTAAATTTAAGTTCAAGTTTAATGACTGTTTAATAAACAAAGTTAAATAATGTTAGGACAAATTCAAAGTGATCTTTTCGCTTGATTATCCGTGAAAGGTTACGTTGTAAGGTGTCATTTGGTCATATTGGCTAGAGGGCAAAAGAATTATGTTTGGCACGTAATTAAAAAAACCGGTCAAGTGCAAGTCAGGCTCACAAACCGAGGGTTCCGTATAAACCAGAAAATTTCACAAAATTGGAAAGTACGTCGTTAAAATTTCTATACCTACTCATCAACAAAGTTTTTTTTTTTACTTTTCTCGTCATTCATCGAAAATTGTTAAAATAATTAAAAGCCTGTTTTAGCATGTGCTAATAATGAAGCTCTTTTATATGATACCTTAAATGATACGATTTACGCACTTTGAATTCTAAACCCATATTTTGTGAATTTTTTAAGCCCTATTTTTTATTAAATATTAATTATTATTAAATATCATTTAAAAGAACTTCATTTTCACATCATGCTAAAACAGGTTTATAATTTTTTAACAACGTGTTTGTACGGAACCCTCAATGTGCGACCCTGACTCGCACTTGTCCGGTTTTTTTACAGACGATGCAAACTCAATGTATGCGTTTTTGAAATTACGATATTCTTCCCGTTGTGGGCGTTTTTGTCTATGATGACTAAAATAGAAGTGGTTAATCCGTTTTATGTCTTTTAGGCCTCCCCTATGGATTTTTAATGAGCCACTTTTGGAGAGGCCTGCAACCAACGCGCTCCTGCGGTCTTAATTACATTGTCTGTCCATAGTCGTAATCCTACACGACATAAAAACGCAATATACGGCGTTTCGTGAACAAAAGATTTCCTTTGGCAGGTTTAATCTGTAGGTCTAGAGGATGGATTTAAGAAGGGGAGCCACCTGGATTTTTGATGCAGGTGAGAGAGGGGGAGTGGGGAAGGTTGCACCTGCCGCGCTTTGAATAAAAAATTATAGCCGATCCAGTTATGGATACAATGGCTTGTTTGGTATCGTTTTCGCATAAAAAAAGTACGGAAAATCTGTTTTCAAGGTTATTTAAAGACACTTTCATACAAAATGTCCATTATTTCGTTAAAAAAAGGAAATTTGAGAGTAAATTTTTTTTGCCCAACTGTATTTAACTTAAAAAATAGAACGATTTTGTGGTAAAAAAAATACTGCTATTGTGCTCATACTGTCTAGTTTTTAGAAATATATACTTTACATATACATGTCTGACAATATGTACCCAAAAAAAAATTCCGCGTGAAACGAGTGACGAAATTAAAATACTTCACTCGATTCACATGGCACATTTTCTACGATAAATTATACGGCGTTTCGTGAACAAAAGATTTTCTTTAGCAGGTTTAATCTGTAGGTCAAAAGGATGGATTTAAGAAGGGAAGCCACCAGGATTTTTTATGCAGGTGAGAGAGGGGGAGGGGGGAAGGATGCACCCGCCGCGCTTCGAATAAAAAATTTTAGCTGATCCAGTTATGGATACAATGGCTTGTTTGGTATCGTTTTCGCATAAAAAGAGTACGGAAAATCTGTTTTCAGGGTTATTTAGAGACACTTTCATACAAAATGTCCATAATTTCGTTAAAAAAAAAATTTGAAAGTAAGTTTTTTTTCTCCAACTGTATTGAACTTCAAAAATAGATCGATTTTGTGGTAAAAAATACTGCTATTGAGCTCATACTGTCTAGTTTTTAGAAATGTATACCTTACATATACTTGTCTAACAGTATGTACCCCAAAAAAAATTCCGCGTAAATCGAGTGACGAAATTAAAACACTTCACTCGATTCACATGGCATATTTATTGAGTAAATTAGTTTTTCTGTACTGTATCAAGGAAACTATAAAAGACAAATATAATTTGACGTCACTTAGGTAACATATTTAACACTTGAACTTAAATTACTTAAGTGTTCGGAAAAAAGGTACACTTCTTTCCACACAAATTCAGGCAAAATTATACTTAAGGAAATAAAATAATAATAAAGAAATAGATTTTGCATTTTATAAAAAAAAAATTGCTTAAAATCTTTTTCTGGTCTCCAAATTTCTCCGGAAGGCCTCGCGGACTATGAAACTGTAAGAAAATAGATAATATACTATTAGAATGTACAATCTCAATGGTACCAAGTTCAGCAGATATAAAGTTATCTAACAATATAAATATACTTGCAATTATCGGAGTATCTATCAGCTTTTAAACATCAATGAGGACCTCGCGGTCTATTAAATTGTAACAAAATAGACAAAATATTAAAATTTACAATTTCAAGGACACCAAATTCAGAGACAAACTTATCTGACCACATAAATATACCTGGTATTCACACTCTCCATAGCAGCTCTTAGTACGAGAGGGGTTACCATGTTCGCAGTGTGCATGGTAACCCCTCTCGTCAGCAAGAATGAAGGTGAAGGAGTTCGTCGTCAAGTACATGAAGACCACAAGTTACCGGGCAATTGGTCCAACTTCTTGAAGAATGCTCAAAATAAAGAAGAATTTTTAAAACTTGCTACGCGCTTCAAGAGAACGTTGGAGTCCATACATATAGTGACCAACATCGGGCCTGCAATCAAATCATCGAAACCAACGGAGACGCAGATATTTTTAGAGGGCTTAGTGTGAATTCTGAGGAGGCTGATGGTCGCATTATTCTACATGCAAAGGATATGGTTATCAATCATTGATATCACCAATCAGAGCATCCATTATGGAGCAACAAGAATTGTCATACACACCGTTGATACCGAAGTCGTCAAAATTGCCATATCCTTCTTCTTCCCTCTTAAGCAGTTAGGTCTCCAAGAGCTTTGGATTTCTTTCTGTACGGGCAAACACTACAACTATATACCTGCACATGACCTGGCACAGGATCTGGGTGTAGACAGAGCAGAAGCTATGACAGGATACTCGTACCATGCTTTCACAGGCTGTGACACCGTTTCTGCTCTCTATTCAAAAGGCAAAACACTGACCTGGAAGGCGTGGCAGCAATGTCTTGAGACCACATAGCTTTTTAAGCACTTTCTTATTCACTGAAAGAAGTGACAAATGATTTAATGACAAGATTAGAAAAGTACGTCATCATGTTACATACTGTTGAAACTGAAACTCTTTCGGTTAATGAAGCTCGCAAGATTTTATTTGCAAAAAATAAGTGCTTGCAAAATATCCCCCCCTACGAGAGATGCCCTAAGGAGGCACACATTAAGGGCAGCCTATCAAGCAGGCTACGTGTAGGGAGAAGCTCCCTTAGGAGTTATCCCCTCCCCAGCTGACTGGGGATGGACTCAAACTAAAGAAGAATGGCAGCCCTTATGGACAAACCAGCCCAGTATCTGGGAGGCGGCGCGACAGCTTGTAAAGTGCCGATGCAAGAACAGCTGCAGGGGCCGATATTCTTGCAGACGAGAGGGGTTACCATGCACACTGCTGTGTAAGAGCTGCTATGGAGAGTGTTACAATACCAGATATATTTATGTGGTCAGATAAGTTTGTCTCTGAATTTGGTGTCCTTGAGATTGTAAATTTTAATATTATGTCTATTTTGTTACAATTTAATAGACCGCGAGGTCCTCATTGATGTTTAAAAGCTGATAAATACTCCGATAATTGCAAGTATATTTATATTGTTAGATAACTTTATATCTGCTGAACTTGGTACCGTTGAGATTGTACATTCTAATAGTATATTATCTATTTTCTTAGTTTCATAGTCCGCGAGGTCTTCCGGAGAAATTTGGAGACCAGAAAAAAATTTTAAGCAATTTTTTCTTTATAAAATGCAAAATCTATTTCTTTATTATTATTTTATTTCCTTAAGTATAATTGTGCCTGAATTTGTGTGGAAAGAAGTGTAAGTACCTTTTTTTTCGAACACTTAAGTAATTTAAGTTCAAGTGTTAAATATGTTACCTAAGTGTCGTCAAATTATATTTGTCTTTTATAGTTTCCTTGATACAGTACAGAAAAACTAATTTACTCAATAAATATGCCATATGAATCGAGTGAAGTGTTTTAATTTCGTCACTCGATTTACGCGGAATTTTTTTTGGGGTACATACTGTTAGACAAGTATATGTAAAGTATATATTTCTTAAAACTAGACAGTATGAGCTCAATAGCAGTATTTTTTACCACAAAATCGATCTATTTTTGAAGTTAAATACAGATGGAGAAAAAAAACTAACTTTCAAATTTTTTTTTTAACGAAATTATGGACATATTGTATGAAAGTGTCTCTAAATAACCTTGAAAACAGATTTTCCGTACTCATTTTATGCGAAAACGATACCAAACAAGCCATTGTATCCATAACTGGATCAGCTAAAAATTTTTATTCGAAGCGCGGCGGGTGCATTCTTCCCCCCTCCCCCTCTCTCACCTGCAACAAAAATCCAAGTGGCTCCCCATCTTAAATCCATCCTTTAGACTTACAGATTAAACCTGCCAAAGGAAATCTTTTGTTCACGAAACGCCGTATAATTTGTCGTAGAACGGCGACCCTATTAAGCGGCCTACGCTACGCTTTCGAATACGTGAGTGCTATGCGAGATTCTATGTTCTATTTTTTGGTTTTTTTATTTTTTTTATTTAATTATTACTCTCCACAGACTCCAGGGTCTGTGCTTTTTAAGATATACATTAAGAAAAAAGATTTGAACAATATTGCTTATAAAAGCTTAACAAAAGGACTCTAAATCTAATAAAATTAAAAACAAAACAAAATATGACTTTAAACTACGTTGATTTTACATATAATTTTTCAAATTGCTACTTATACCGCGCAGAGCCTCCATCACCGCCGCGTTTCGGTCTTTAATGGCGTTGTAGTCTACGGTGACCTTAGGTGACGCAGTCGTCGCACGCCGCACAAAGTGGCTGATAGCGTCTTCCTCGTTGTCTGCGAAGTATGTGAAGGACCTGGTGTGCCGTGAAACTGCGACGACCGCGTGCGAAACGCTTTCGTGCATTTTTTGGTTCCAAAAGTTATCTACCGTGGTCTAATTGGGCACCAGCTATCTTAACCGTGTAGCCAAGCCTTCAGGAGCCTTAAAGACTGACACTTGGGCTAGCTATTCTATACGAACTTACTACTGCTTACTTACTATACATGTGATATCAATATTGTAATTGGTTACTGTTACCGTGCTAATTTGATATAAATAAATAAAAATAAATAAATCAATATACAGTATGGTTATTTTCTGTTCGTTGGCAAAAACAAGTAGCTTTTACGTAGAAACTGTTTGAATGTTTCATATTTATGTTGTTTTCTGACAAAGAAGATCTTGCAAAGTGGGACCAGAGAGTGTATAGTAGCTCATAAAAACCATTTAAATATGATAGACTAGCTGCCCGTTCCGGCTTTGCCCGGCGTCGATTTAAGAGCGGGATTCGAGATAAGGAGCATATCAATTCTCCTCCATGACTAAAGTATACAGATTTTATGACTTTTTGACCGATGAACCAACCGGAGGAGGTACCTACTCAATTCGACACGTATTTTTTTTTGGTATAACTACGTATCCAATACATAGTAGTCCGATTTCAATAATTATTTTTTTATTAGAAAGTGATACTTTGAAATTAGTAACCATTTAAATTTCATCGAAATCGGCTAAGCCATTTTTGATAAATCAACAATAATGTGAATAATGCTACATCGATCAGTGCGAAATATTTGCGAATTCTGTACACGGGTGAAGTCGGTCATGCTATTTTTAGCAAAAAATAATTATGTTTATATGGCTATGTACCAACCTACCTTATTACTTACACTGAGCGCCACACAAATTGAAGGATGGGAAGTTATGCGCAGAGTTCTGCGCAAAAGCCGAAATATGGGCACGCGCGGAGGCAGGGAGACGAGACGCCGGGTGACACCCGCCCGCCAACCTCATGCCTCCCGCGCGTTAGGGTTCCGTAGTAAAAAGAAGAACTCTTATAATTTCGTTGTATCCGTCCGTCTATCCATCCGTCTATCTGTCCGTCCGTCCGTGCGTCCTAATGTTACCTACATGTTATATACTTAAAATCTTCAAAATTGTGTATTTAAGGGGTAGCTCTCATACATGTAAAGTGAGGATGAAACATTTTTTTTCAACCCCACCCCCTTCATGTGGGGATCACGTTGAATAGGATTTTTCAAATGAATTTAAGGTTTTATAAACCATATTTTGTCACGTGTACCTTTTTTGTGAGATATAGGTTGCCAAAATTGGAAAAACAGTGTCCATGTAAGTACATAATTAGACGTGTATATATGACATCGAATTTCTTCTACCTACGGATGCAGATGCCTCATCCTGTTTTCCTTTACCGAAAATACCTCCTCCTCTAGTCGAATTCCTCATGTCTGAGGGTCATGACCACCACCTCCCAATAGTTTCTCTCTAATAATCTCGCGCCATCGTCCCCTACCCTCGGCGGCGTGGAGCGCCCCGTATACTGACGTGTCCAGCGTGGTGCGGATCTGATCGGACCAACGCATCGGGCTCCGACCTCATGCCATGACCGCCTGCCATCGACTTTCCCCGTAACCATGAGCTTTTCCAAATTTTCTCCGTTCTTTCTAGCTATAAAGCCAAAGTACTCAAGTACACGTCTAAGGCCGATAATTTTTTTTTTCGAATAGTTTCGCGTTTGACTACACACTGCTTGATGTTAAGCAGACGTGCGGTCTAGGGTGTAGCACGCTTACCTAGAAGATACCTATTTACTCGGAATTTGAAGACACCCACGTTGTACGTTAACGGGAAGACAGATCCAGGCAAAGCGTTCCACATTCCGGCTGTTCGTATGAGAAATGAGGATTCGAAACGTTTGGTTCTAACGCGCGAATATCCACCATAAAAGTCGAGAGTCTATCCGTGACCCTGAGCTGTTTAAGAATTGATACGTTGGCCCAATGAGCTGTCCAAGGTATTCTAAGCATCTTCCTCCAGCACCACATCTCGAAAGCATCGATACGTCCACGATCCGCTGCTTTTAGGGTCCAGGTCTCCGCGCCATACCGAAAATACAGTGGTATGACATTTCGTACTCTATTTCTTTTGATTTGTGTTGATTCTAGTTAATTTATTTCTTTGTCTATTTATTCATGCCTACTACCCAATGTCTTCTAGAGATCTACTACGATAACATGGTCCACCCCTCCAGATTATTGTTTTAATGTATGTAGTGTTTTAATGTCCAACGAGCAACAAATCCTTGGATTTGCTAGCTCGACTAGTTGTTTGGTTATCGTGTCAGTACGTATACAGGCGTGGTAGCGGTTGTAAATACTTTCACAAATACTTTCAAACGTTTTGAATTTTGGAAGGGCGGGTCGTGTTAACGTAGTAGATCTCTACCTATAGATTGACTGCTATTTAGCGTTAAGTCCTCCTTTTGTACAAATGGTGTGCAATAAAGTGTTAAATAAATAAATGACTTGTAACAAAGCGGTATCAATAAATTGATTGTGATAATTTAATCCTAAAAAAATCCAAAGTTCCCGTGGAATAGGACAAAGCTTTTTCTCAGCAGGACGGGACACATAGATCGGGAGATTGCTACCAATGTGGTCTTAACGTAAAGGCTCCACCAAAGCGGATATGTGTGCGGTGTGCAGTGTGCTGTGCGAGAAGAGATGTTTTTCAGCTCGGGTGCGGCGCGCGTACGGAGCTCTGCGGATTGCTGGGACTGAGGGGGGAGTGTGACATCGCTCACTGCACGCCGTTCACATCTCTCGTCTCCACTGCGCGCCGTCCGCGCACAGCTCACATCTCCGCTTCCATCGCGCCATACAAATGTTACACATCTCCGCACAGCGATCTCCACTGAAGTTTACCGGAGAGGAGATGTGTCAATAACACAATTCTATTGGTTGATTAAACAACATCTCCTCTCCGCTCGTCTCGTCTCCGCCCTTACGTATCGTAATTTTATGGGGCTAAAATAGACACAAATAAAACAAACATAAGTAATTTTAACATTTTTATTATTATAAACCAAAACCAATTACCAAAATAAATTAAAATAAAGACAGATGATGGTATGAATAAGCAAGAAAAAATTAAAACGCTTCATTTTTAGCATTTTATGTTTCATTGATACATTATCAAAAAGTAAAATTTTAATTCACACAAAAAAAAACGTTTTACACGTATATATTTTCAAATTCCAAATAACGCATTGAAACAAAAACACTACAATTGCTTTTTAAAATTACACCTATTGTTTTAAGTGATGCCATCTGCCAAGATCTGTTTTAATTAATAAATTAAAATAATAAAATTAGTATGAATACTAACAACCGACACCAAAAAGATATAAAACAAAATGGAAAAAAAAACTAAATTACCAATAAATTAACAGTTAATTTATCAGGAGAGTGTGTAATTTATTCGCAATTTTCCTGCGATTTGGGTGCGGACTTGGACCCAGACATGACGGGGTCACAGTCACCATCACCGCATCTATCGCTTCCATTCTCAGTCTTTGAACTTGAGTCAGAGCTTGAGCCTCCTGATTCACTACTATATTGTATGCTTGATGTATTACCCGTTTGGTTTGAGTCAGTTCTTGAGCCTCCTGGTTCACCACTAGATTGTGTGCTTTCTGTTGTATTATCCGTTTGGTTTGTGTCAGTTCTTGAGCCTCCTGGTTCACCACTAGATTGTGTGCTTTCTGTTGTATTACCCGTTTGATGTTCATTACAGAAGGCTACAAATTGTTGTTTGAATTCTTTGCATGATTCTATAAGTGTAATGGTCTCACAACAAGTGTTAACTAATGACGAAACCCAGAAGACACCCAGGCTCTCAAAGTATTTCCTCCTGAAAAACATTACAAAATTTTCATTAATACAAAGGACATCATTCATTTTGGGCTAAATCTGAAAGTGCCGGCAAAAAACAAATCATCATGAAATAATAGTAGTAGTCTTTCTAGGATCACATTATTCTCTATATTTTATGTGATGGATTCAACTCTCTAGGATAACTTTCTGAGTAGTTATCGAGTTATGAAATTAATTATTTTTCATTATTTTTCTTTCATTAGAGCTTCTGAATAACTTATGATTCTATTATGTAAGCCGTGGTGGTCTGTAATGATACCCGCTTTACAATCGTGAGGTCATGGGTTCTAATCTCGGTCCCGTACCAATGAATTCCTTAGAATTTATGTACGAAATTTCACACCATTGGCTTTTCAGTGGAGGAGATTATCGTGAGGAAACTTCCATACGTCCGTATAAGTAATTCCACACTAAACTACAATAAACCTGCACTGGGTTAGCCCTATTTGGTGGATATGGCCCAATCGCCTTTCATGGGTAAGCCTGTGTTTTGCAGTGGGCTATTGAAAAAGGCTGGTACAGTACAGTATTATTCTATTAGACTACATGACCTAGTAATCAGCTCGTCATAACTCTCCTTAGTTATTTCCAAGTTTTATGGGTTAGAACTGGAAATTTCGCAGACCTTAATATTCAATTGTTTCCAAGATAACCACGCATTACTGCTATAAAACAGATCAAAGCCTTTTTTACCATATTCTAAAAAGGAGAAGGAAGTATGTTCGTGTGTATGTTTTTTTTTTTCGCCAATTGTAAACCGATTTCAATTTTTTTTTATTTCGAATGGGACCATTTAAATACCCTTAAATTTAAATGATCCCATTTAAATTTCATCGAAAACGGCACAGCTGATTAATGATTAATAATGTACATGGATGCCACATCGGTTTGTGCAAACTATTCGAATTCTGTACACGGTGGATGTTGAGATTTTTTGAGAAAAATAATTATTTCTTTATTGCTAAGTAACCGCGGGGAAATATCACATCCTTGTTTTTTTATGGCCCACAATTGATAGAGGTAATATGTAAACAAATTTTAATTCATTGTAGGGGAGGCCTATGGCTGAAACGAACGAACGAAGCGAAGCGAGGTCTGTGTGGACACGACGATTTTCCAATTATAGGATTGTAACTCAAAATAGCTATGTCATTGTACAGGGTTATCCAAAATAGCTACGTCATTATACAGGGTTATCCAAAATAGCTATGTCATTGTACAGGGTTATCCAAAATAGCTATGTCATTGTACTGTGTTATCCAAAATAGCTATGTCATTGTACAGGGTTATCCAAAATAGCTATGTCATTGTACAGGGTTATCCAAAATAGCTATGTCATTGTACAGGGTTATCCAAAATAGCTATGCTATTGTACAGGGTTATTCAAAATAGCTAGCTATGTCATTGTACAGGGTTATCCAAAATAGCTATGTCATTGTACAGGGTTATTCCAAATAGCTATGTCATTATACAGGATTATCCAAAACTGATGTACAAAGCCGAAAAGAGTGCATTGTTGCTGTTGTTGTATGGAACAACATATTTTATTCTCAAATTTTGGATTTGCTCCTTAGTAAAAGTTGTTCATAATAATGGTCTAAGTCACCTCGTTTCGGATAAATACATCAGTTTTGGATAGTCACTCCCTTTTGGATTAGTACAGGGTAAGCAATCAGCCCTGTAGCCACTCTGAACTGCAAATAAACAAATTAAGTTATTTTCTACTTACCAATTCTCGTCCAGAAAAATATGATCATGTGGGCATTGATATTCTTTAATACCGCGCTCGAAATTATCTTTAATCTGCTTTACAAAAAGTCTTAGTCTTACTAAGAAGTTATTCTGCTCTGAAGAGTGATTTGCTCCTGGTGGTTTGGCGCCACCATGCGATGGGTTTGTTGTTGTATCCTCGGTGTTTCCTTGGTGGTGGTGGTGGTGCTGTTTCGGATCTTTGATTGGATTATGCGACGGATCAGAATTGTGCCATGTGTGGTTTGAGTTTGATGTTGGACCTTTAGTGGTTATATGCTGAGGTGGTTCATTTGCAGTCAAATATTTACGATAGAAACCCCTCATTAAGTTTTCTAATGGGTAAGAATTTTGTGCAAGACCGGACAAGGAAGTGCAATTGCCAATCACTGTCAAAGCATTTGTACAGTAACGATGTAAAAAAATCCCACTAAAAAAAAAAACTTTGTTATAAAACTATAGCTGAAAATAATCATCATGCAATCATCCGTCAACCATGCGACGTCCAATGCTGGACATAGGCCTCCTTGGGTGGTTAGCCCTGGTGTCAGAGTTTTTGAGCCGCTTGAAGGTCTCTGACATGGCAAAGCGGTTAAAACAACCGTGACCTACAATTTAACGTATTATCGGAGCCACAGTATTGCTTATACTCTATAAAATTTAACTTGATCTCTGCGACAGCTGTCAGAAAAATTACGCCTATAAGTCCTGAATTTCTTAATAGTACAGACAGTACCTGTCAATGTTATACTTTGTGGGCATGCCGATTAGTGATGGGCGACGCATGATCGTGACCACAGAGTTTTAGATATAGTTTTATTTAAAATATCGATAGTTTATACTGACGATGTTTTAAATAAAACTTAATTTATCATTAATTTTGTTGTATATTTTAATATCATAACATTTTTTACATGTGTAATTAAATTAAACCCAATTATATGTTACATTAGCATCGATAATAGTGAAAACCTTCGATAAATACTATCTTTACATAATTATGAGTATTTAATTAATATCATAACATTATTTACATGTGTACATACTTGATGTTAAATAATAGTAAGTAAATAAAATCCAATTTCTCACCTTCAACTACTCATTCGATTTCATTACAACATTGTTTGAAAATCGTTTTTTTTTCACCACTATATCAACTCTAAAAATGTCAATCTTCTATGTCAATGTCACTGTCGCAGAGATCAAGTTAAATTTTATAGAGTATAGTTGTAATTGCCACCCGCGGTCACCCATCCTAATACAAACCATGCCGATCGTTTGGCCCTTAATTTTGAATCATATTATACACAGTTGGTAATTTTTCGGCCAGTTATTTGGAGCTATACTTATGACTCTGACTCTAAGAAAGACTTCTGAAAACATGATGAGCTTCCGGCCTCCGCCTTCCGGCGTTTAGAGTTGAGACATTGGGAGTCCCAAATAAAAAAAAATTGGGAGTCTCAAATATATAACCACTACCAAGGCAGGGTTATGATATCAAACAGTATTCCGTTTCCGTTGTCATGACCCGTGACCACGATCGATGCAACTCTGTAGAAACGTCGGGATGGTGAGGTATTTATTTATCTTGTAATTTTAGAGCTCGATTGTTTGATCGAAACTCGAACATCGCCGCAGTCTCCGTGGCCTCTTACTGGTCGAACGGCATATAACAAAATATACATTTTACTATTGTAGATCGCGTCCGAAACACCACACTGTGTTCCATGACAGGCGTAAGCGACGTTGGACTAAAATCTGCAAAGCTCAAATGGGAGTGGGCGGGACACGTGAGTCGTATGCACCCAGACAGATGGGCAAAGGTCTCAACGGAGTGGGTTCCTCTGTCCAGTCGACCCCGAGGCCGTCCTGCAACACGATGGCGCGACGAAATCAAAAGGTTTAAAAAGGATTGGACGGAGGTAGCACAGAGAAGAAAGGAATGGAAGGAATTGGGGGAGGACACCACTGCTGGGCAAAGGTCTCCCCCAATCTCCCCAAAAAGTACAGGTTAAATAAAAAAAATATCGAATCGCTGACTCGAAAAGAAGAAGAAGAAGAGCTCGATTAGTCCCGTAGTATATAAAAATAAAGTATTCCACGTTCATATAAACGGTCGGAACGCGAATCATACCTACGCGTCTCAGAGCGGGGTATATTCGGGTACTCGTATGCTAGTCAGCCGCGGCGCGCCGTACTGACGAATGAACGTGTGGATTTGTAATTAGAGAAAACATTCGATTTATGTTTTTAGGGTTCTTCGTTTACTACTTACTCAACCATGTAAACATCAAATACGCAATAATTATTTTTATTGAACGTTTTCTTATTTATTCACAGCGAATTTCTTTAATTTTTCATAATAGGACTAGAAAGAAACTCAAGTAGGTAAAGAGTACGTAGATGAAATTAAAATACCGGAGGCAGGCAGCCTTAGCACGTGATACGTACTTGGTGGCCACATGGCGTTGTAGCTATATTTTTCAAGGACAGGCTCGAGTCACAATACTATTAGAAACCATTACTGAGGTTAGCATATTTGCGCCGCTTGTGCTGCTCCGCAGAATTGGCCGCCGCTCCAGCCATAACCTAAGTCTCAGAAAGAAGTGACGGCGGGCGTCAAATTATCGACGCGTATAATGTTGTATTTTGTTGTAGTTACTCAAGAAAGCCACTTACCATCATCATCATCATTTCAGCCATAGGACATCCACTGCTGGATATAGGCCTCCCCTAATGATTTCCAATAAGACCGGTTGGTAGCGGCTTACATGCAGCGCGATTCTGCGGTCCTAATAAGGTCATCCGTCCACCTTGTGGGTGGACGTCCTACGCTGCGCTTGCCGGTACGTGGTCTCCACTCGAGAACTTTTCGACACCATCGGTCATCAGTCTTCCGCGCTTTGTGCCCAGCCGATTGCCACTTCAACTTGCAAATCTGCTGGGCTGTCGGTAACCTTGGTTCTTCTACGAATCTCCTCATTTCTGATTCGATCTCGCAGTGAAACTCCGAGCATAGCCCTCTCCATGCCTCGTTGGGCTACTTGGAGCTTGCTATACTCTATAAAATTTAACTTGATCTCTGCGACAGCTGTCAGATAAATCACGCCTATGAAGTGCTGAATTTCTTAATAGTACACCCAGTACCTGTCAATGTCATACTTTTTGGGCATGTCGATTAGTGATGGGCAACGAATGATCGTGACCACAGAGTTTTAGATAGAGTTTTAATTAAAATATCGATAGTTTATACGGACGATATTTTAAATCAAACTTAATTTATCATTAATTTTATTGTATATTTGAATATCATAACATTTTTTCCATGTATAATTAAATGAAACCCAATTATACGTTACATTACCATCGATAATAGTGGAAAACGTCGATAAATACTTTCGTTATATTATTATGAGTATTTAATTAATATCATAACATTATTTAAATGTGTACATACTTGATCTTAAATAATAGTAAGTAAATAAAATCCAATTTTCCACCTTCAACTACTTATTCGATTTCATTACAACATTGTTTGAAAATCGATTTTTTCCACCACTATCTCAACATTAAATATGTCAATATGTAACTGTCGCAGAGATCAAGTTAAATTTTATAGAGTATAATAAAGCCATGAAATAATATAAAGTTTGTACTCACAAAATTGGGTCTATATAAGTAAGTTTTTCGTTGTCACATATTTGCTGATGGTCTGTGCAATTGCACATTTTTCGGAGCTCTGATTCGTAATATTGATTAGGGCATGTCTGCCAGTCTCCTTTAGGGGCGCCATTGGGCTCTCCCGGAGTTACTGGAGGTCTTGTCACTGTGGGTGGCGTTGTTATTGGAGAGCCTTGATCATGTGTCATTAGATAATTGCAAAAAATTTCCATTTCTTTCGACTTGATGATTTTCTTGAAGTGGTGACATGGTTGAGTATTAATATTTTTTGGAAGGCGCACGTTGTATTTTAATAACTCCTTTATGCTGAAAATAAAATTAAATCGTTAGCAGAAATTACATTTAACCAAATATTACATGATTTTTGTTTAAAATTTGTTTTCCACTTTAACTTAAAAACAGAATGAATGCTCATTTTTCAAAGTGATATAAGATAAATAAAAAATCCGAATAAGTGCGAGTCAGGCTCGCACATCGAGGGTTCCGTACAAATCCAGAAAATTTCACAAATTTGGACTAAAGTACGCTATAGGTTTTGATTTGTAAATGTCAAAATATGTTGTTTTTTACGACGTTTATGTCGTTCTAACTTTTTTATACAGTAACTGAGAAGGTTTTCACAACTGTAAGAGACCATAGATATACATGGTATAAATTTCTCGTCATTACGCGTTCTTGAGATAAAGGGTCTTGACATACATACAGGCGGACATACGGACAACAAAGTGATCCTATAAGGGATCCGTTTTTTTTTTTGAGGTACGGAAACCTAAAAATTAAAAATAATATTTGATGATGTCAGCTGTTAATTTAATAAATTTATCACAGCAAATGTTTTGCTGTTATAGATTTTGTTCTATAGTAAAGTGTTCATTGACTAGCTAGAAGACAAAATAACATAATTTGTCTGTCAGTTACATAAATTTATCAAAAAAACCGGACAAGTGCGAGTCAGGGTCGCACATCGAGGGTTCCGTACAAACGCGTTTTTAAAATAATTAAAAACCTGTTTTAGCATGTGCTAATAAAGTTCTTTTGTATGATACCTTACATGATACCATTTACTCACTTTGAATTTTGAACTCATATTTCGTGAATTTTGAGGCTCTATTTTTTTGTGATTTAAATAAAAATGTACAGTTTTCAGATTTATTTATATATGTGTACCCTGAGACAATGCTAGCCAAATTTCATAGTTCTATGTCAAAGGGAAGTACCCTGTAGGTTTTGATTTTTGTGAGTGTCGAAATATGCGATTTCTTACGACATAAACGGCTCTAACTTTTTTAAACAATAACTGAGAAGTTTTTCTTTTACACAACTGCAAGAGACCATAGATATACGTATACAGTTTAAATTTCAACTCGATATCTTTACACGATCTCGAGATAAAGAGTCTTGACATACACACGGACGGACAGACGGACAACAAAGTGATCCTATAAGGGTTCCGTTTTTTCCGTTTGAGGTACGGAACCCGAAAAAATGTATTAAACAAGTACTATTTTTTTGTAATGTAAACAAATACATCTGAAAAGATAGCTTGGAAAAGTTTCGCGAAACGTCGCACCTATTTACATAGAAGTGACGTCACGAGTCCTCCCAAGTTGGCTTTATCTTTGTAATTTTTTGTTTGATTAACAAAAAAAATACATGTAATTTTAATATTTGTTTTAACCAGTCATCATGCCTCTTCGTCGTTCATCGTCGTTTCATCCATAGGACATCCACTGCTAGACATAGGCCTCCTAAAGATCTCCGATAAGACTGGTTGAGAGCGGCTTGCATCCAGCGTAATCTTGCGAATGAGGTTATCCGTCCACCTCGTAGGAGGACGTTCTACGCGGCGTTTGCCCTTATCGGTCATCAGTCCTTCATGCTATGTGCCTTGCCCACTGCCATTGCAACTAATCTAATCCGCTGGGCTATGTCGGTAGCTTTGGTTCTTCTACGGATCACCTTATTTCTCATTCGATCTCGCAGAGAGACTCCGAGCATCTATAGCCCTATTTAATTAAAGTATAGCACAGGTGTTACTCACGCGTAATTTTAGTAGATAACTGCTACTATGAACCTGCTGCAACCTTAAAAAGATCGCCAAATGCGATCGAAACTATAGAACAAGTTATCTACTAAAATTACGCGTAACACATGTGCTGTTCTTTAATTAAAATGTGCCAAAACTCCATAGCTTGTTGGGATACTTGGAGCTTATCAATAAGGCCTATAGTGAGAGACTATTTTTAATCACGCCTATAATTTCTAATACTTAACATCGTACTGCAAAACGCCCAGTATTCATTGTATACTCACAAGCAAGAGTCGAAGTAGGTATGATTATGGTTTGGGCACAATTGTATACTATGACAGTTAAAAAACTTCCGGCATTCATGCTCGAGTTCTTTGTCATTCCATTTATCCAAATTCGAACCACTTGACTGAAATTCTTTTGAAGGGTTTACATTTACATTAAAACCACCTAACCAGTCATCAACAGCTTCAGAACTGCTTGATCCATGTTCATCTTTTTGAGAATCACATGACGATTTTCCTTCTACTTGGTGTGGCGGGTTTCTATGTGCAATATGAGTACCACTTGGCGAGTATCCAGGTCCTTGAGAACCACTTGGCGGGTTTCTATGTGGATTATGAGTACCACTTGGCGAGTTTCCAGGTCCTTGAGAACCACTTGGCGAGTTTTCGGGAATTACGCCTTCTATAACCTTCTTTACGGTACCCGTAACGCTATCAACACTTTTTTTTATGTCATCCAAAAGGCCGCCAAAAGATGATTTTAAACTGTTTGCCGCTAGGACGGTTAAAATTAAAGTCGCTGTAAAAAAATAATTGATTATATAGAGTTCTACTTAATTTTTTGCAAGGATATAATATAATATATAGTTTATAACTCGGAGAGGGTCACAGACGTTTTATTTTAGAAAAAAGAAGGGTTCCTACGGGTAAACCCAATGTTCTAATATAGTGTATATGTTACGGCTAAAAACGAAAGGTGTGAACATAAAGTAAGTATGTACCAACTTACTTTTAGTTCACAACTGTCTCCAAAATACAGCCTATTTTGGCCGGCGGCCGCGGTCGGGTAAACTTTTTTTTTCTTTTTTTATCACGAATAAGTCCGCGCTTGACCACCAACTCGCCTGATAGTAAGCGACGTTGTGGTCGAAGATGAAGCACGAAGACCTAGAAAATACCTATTCACTCTGACCTTGAAAAGTTTCAGATTATATTCCTTAGGAAACAGGAAAGCAGGAATACTGTTCCATGCCCTGGCGGTATGAATCAGAAACCTTGAGTCAAACCGCTTCGTACGTATCGAAGGAAAATCGACAATGTAGGGGTGGTAATGTGGCCTCCTCCTGCTTGTCCCGTAGTAAAAAGGGGATGGTAGGATAAGGAGCTCAGCTACTTATGTTTATCTTAGAGTAGAAGTTATTATTAGGTTATTCTCTCTTTGGACGGGGAATTGAGAACCGCAAACTTGGCCTTACAAAAACAGTAAGCTTTTATACCTCTAAATATTATTAGATTTGTATGATTTTTTTCATGTAATCAACGCTTCAACTTCTAATGTTAAACGTATTAGTTTTTAAAGTTATTTAAATGACTTTAAAGTAATAAGCTTCTAAAAATTCATATTTCTAAGCAAAGACTTGGCTGAAAAGTATTGAGTTATTATTATACAGAAAGTAAAAACTTTTTTGACAAAAAATAAGACACGAGCACAGCGAGCGTGCTATAATTCTTACTCAAGCGATTGACACCAAAAACCAAACAATTCGTTCCAATTTAAGGAATGAAAAGAGTTTTATCCCGGAACGTAAATTCTAAGAAAAAATGTACTTAAAATGCTCTTAGCCAAGAGCATTTTAAGACGTACAACGCGAAAACAGTGGTCGATTCACATTCCTCTTAAGTGCATACACGGTGCAATGAACTGTTCAGTTTTTCGAATCACTTAAGCTGGGAGCTCATTGAATTAATTCAATGGTAGGAATAGGTGGTTCTCAGTTTAAACCACTACCTAAGCCTACTCGATGCAATGATCGCATTAGTTCATCAGATCAGTCAAGCGGGGGGCTAATTACGGTGGGTCGTTTTAGAATAAAGGGAAAAAAAGCAGTTTTTCTTCGGGCACAGTGGTAATATGGTGCCAAATTGTAAGTGTACACACACAGACGTACAGACTGTGAAGTTTGGTGGTATTCAGAACTAATTTACTGCCTCCAGTTCCATGTGGAAGTTTTAAAAAAAATGGTTATCCGAATGGCAGAAAAATCACTATGATCAGAATTATTTGTGAAATACAGTCTTAAATAAATAGTAATTATGAATATAAAAGCGAATAACATCGCAAATAATTATCAAAGCAGATAAAAATATTAGAAATATTAATGAAAGTGAAAGAGTTAATTAGTAGCAAATTCCCTTTTGCTGTCGAAATTAGTATTATTCGCATCTACCGAGGTTTTGATGAATTCATTTCTTAATTTATAACATAAAGTAACATAAGCTTCAGCCACTGCTTTTACTACTCTTTTTTTTTCCTTGGAGTTCTCTGTCTCTTTTTCATTTACCAAAAAATTAGATATTTTCTTGATACATTGTAATATCGATGGCTCAGTAAAGTTCTTTTGCTAGTTCGAAACAAAAATGGGCTGATACATTCAAAAGTCTATTGTTTGTTCAAATTACTTTGTTGTTATTTGTTTATTCGTACCAAAGTCGACATCACTTAAGCATCATAGTTTGCTTATTTGTTGATCTATTATGGAGTTGTCTTCTCTTGCAGGTTTTTTTTTGTATTTAAGATGAGCAAATTTGAGTAAATTTTGACTTTTGCAAGCTGAAATATGGAAATATCAAGCAGCCTGACTTCCAAAACAATTTTTTCTCACCTTTATTGAGATTTTATTTTATTTGGGTATTTGATACACAAAACAGGTAACAATCAAGCGCAAGTCAGGTCTTGCATGGAACTGCTCTCACCTTTGGGATGGCTCTGCCAAATACCAGTTGGAGGCTTTGGAGTCCATTGACAAGCGAGCCAGGAGGCTGATAGGCAAAACCTTGACTGAGTCAAAGCTGCAGTCTCGATCATCTCGGTTATCTCATCAGCTCGATCATAGTGTGGCGTGTCTGTTAGCCTACCATCGGATAAACTTCGGTGAGTGCGCCCAGGAGTTGCACAATCTGGTCCCACCTGCCCCTTTCTTCTATCGTACGGCTAGACAGACGCGACCAAAGCGCCACCCTTTTATGGTGGACATTCCTCGCGTTAGTACCGCATTCCTCATACGAACTGCCAGAACGTGGAACGCTTTGCCTGAGTCTATCTTTCCGCTAAAGTACAATGTAGGTGTCTTCAAATCTCGAGTAAATAGGTATCTTCTAGGTAAGCGTGCTACATCCTAGAACGCATATCTGCTTAACATCAGGCAGTGTGTAGTCAAACGCAAACCTATTTGAAATAAAAAAAAACAAATTCTTATTCTAGACTTAGTAGCTAAATTTTACACTGAATTGTCGTCCAAGTATCGTATACAGAGAAACTAAAAATAAAAAGTAGACGAATACTTTGAAAATATCCTTCTGTAGAGAGCTTGCAGAGGGGTAAGTACAAAGCGGCACTGAAATCATCTAAAGTCTATTAAAAAAAATAAAGAAACAAAGAGTGTATAAGTAAAATAGAAAATTCAGTTAGCTGAATTGCTCAGGCGTAGCGTATTTGTGGCGTCAGAACAATCCTGTTTGCGATTGAAATGGAGGACATCTTTTACAGTTTTTTTAAAAGCATTGAAGTTGGGATGAAATATGTCCAATTGGTAGTGTTTTTTTAGTAAATCGTTGTATTGACGAGTCATTCTGACAATAAGGTTAAAAATAGGTGTTATTTTTATAAATTTGAAGTGAAAATAGGTTAGTGACTTTTGCTCTACGGGCGCTATATATTGTATTATATTAAATGTTAAGTGAAACAGAAGGTGAGGAGAATCGACTACCGAATGAACAATTTTATAAAAATTAAATTTAATCAATCTTGTTTCATAACTTAAGTCAGTGCGTTCCGGATACTGACGGTAACAGAGTATTATAAGACACTTTCTCTGTACTCTCTCAATGTTGTCTGAATGAACGTTGAAATGAGGCAACCAGATTAGCCTACCATACTCCAGGAGGTTTCTCACAAGCGAATTATACAAGTACAAGAGACTTGGAGGCTTTTTAAAACCTTTAGTGGACCTTAATACAAAGCCGAGGAGCTGATTAGCCTTAGTAGTAATATGTTGGTAATAAGGTATAAATGAGAACTTTTCATCAAACAATATGCCAAGATCTTTTGAAATATTAAAACGTGTCGAGGCACCATTCAAAAATTTTGCACTTTTTTGCTGAAATAGAAATTACGAAGATATTCTTTGGTGAGATTTGCGATATATTTTGCACTTTAAATAGTATGTTCGCAATATTACCTTATTTTTTTTTAAGTTTTACTCTTCAAAGAAAGGAAATTGCTCATCTTTTAAAAAATAATAATTTGGAGGGGCTGTTTTTAAAAAATTAACAATAATCAATAATCAGCCGATTACGTAGGGCTTCGTACCGTATGGGATGGCGTATGGGCCTCATTAGCTCCATTTCAAACGTCTACCTACATGATACCGTTATTAATGTCGGACACTAATGAAACGGTGACTTCCACTCTGCCCTACCAAAGCACCCCACTGGTGGGGCAGATTCCACTACTTCACTTTCTGAAGTGGAATATGCCTCACTCATCTCACCTTGGCGGGGCAGATTCCACTCACTTTTTAGACCGGTGGAATCTGCCCAACCAGAGGTGTCGCGTGACTTTAAATTAAGTTGATAGTGCCATAGAGTGCAAAAATGTTGAAACTTTAAGTAATAAAAAAATCACAAGTCATTTCTAGTAAATCATTCTATGGTCAATTATTTAACGATGGCTTCTCTTCGCCTACTAAACATCTAAATATATTCCTAAAAATGAAATGTAATTTAGATGATTAGGCTTGTTATTTACAATTTCAATGTCTTCACTTATCAATTCTTTCGGTAAGGCGCTGTAATAATCATAATTTTGTAGTCAATTCTGCACTTAATGGCAGAACAAATTTAAAATCGCGTGTCACTCCTGGTGGGGCAGATTCCACCGGTCTAAAAAGTGAGTGGAACCTGTCCCACCAAGATGAGACGAGTGGGGCAGAGTGGAAGTCACCAAAAAAAAGACGGTAAAATATTATGTTTGTTGTATGGGCGCTCCCCTTAAATACTTGTTTTATTTTTAGTGTTTGTTGTTATAGTGGCAACAGAAATATTTCATTGGTGAAAATTTTTACTGACTCGCTATCTAGGTTCGTGAGATACAGCCTGGTGACAACGGAGTCTTAATAATGTGGTCCCGTTTTACCCTATGGATATGGAACCCTAAAACTGGTATACATCGATTTGAGCTCAGTATTCGAATTTTATACACGATTGATTAAAGTCGGTTGTACCATTTTTGGCGAAAAATAAATTAAATGACAACTTACCAGCAATTTTCATGATGCTTTCGTCTGAAATACGTCGAACGAAATGATACCTTACTCTCGAAATACTTTCCTTTTATACAAAATAAATGTTCTTTAATTGACAATTTGACTTTCAATAATTTAAATTAAAGTTAATATTTGTAGAAATGTTTAACTGCTCTCCAAGTTTAATGATCATTTGATAAACAATAAACATAGTTAATTAATGTTAGGACAAATTCAAAGTGATCTTTGCGCCTGATTATCCGTGAAAGAAGGTGACTTTACAAGGGTTTTAGTGTCATTTATAATTATATTCATAGAGGGCAAAAGTATTTTGCTCGGTACCTACGTAAATAAAAAAAAACTTTAATTTCATCGCTTTTATACAGATAAACTTACAGGGAAAAGCTTTATGTCAATATCAAATCTCATTGAAATAGTCAGAAAAGATGCCCAGATAAGATTTATTTTACAAATAAATATAATGATGGATTTACAAATAGAGCTCGTATAAAGGACTAGAGAGCGACTAAGGTCCGCTTGGAAAAAATCTAAATAAATACTTTTTTTTTTATCGCGAGTAAATCTGCGTTTCACCACCAACTCCCCTGATGGTAAGCGACGTTGTGGTCGAACATGAAGCACGCAGACCTAGAAGATACCTCTTCACTCTGACCTTGAAAAGCTTTAGAATATATCCTTTAGGAAACAGGAAAGCAGGAAGACTGTTCCATTCCCTGGCGGTACGAATCAGAAATATTGACTCATACCAAGTCAAGTGTTTTATTTTCTTATATTATTGCATGCAAAAAGTTTTTTCCAGCTATTTCGCAATGAAATTGTATACATGCCACGTGTTTATAGTATCTAATATGGCTCTCACTGACTCCACTGAGAAGTCATGAGAGAAAAGACTGTCTCCACATTAGCGTTGTGTGGCAAAATACTAAAGAAATATTGACAAATCTTTATAAAATTTGAAACTCTTGAGCTGTTCTTAATTGTATTAAAAAAGATACACTATTGCTTTTCAGCGAGCTCGTCATAAAAATCGATCTGCTTTGTGTTCAGAAAATTCTTAAGCAGGCAGAACTCTTCAAATAGTTTTCCCTAACTGTGAGAATGCATATCGAACAAATAATTATATCTCACTAGTTTCATTTTAGAAGAATTTTTTTTATATAAACACGTGCTTTTTCCATCATTTTAAAATACTCTTTCAATGGCTCGTACAGTTTGAGAATCATTTCTATAGCTGGAAAAAGGCTAAGCCATCTTGTCTTGCTGTGATAAAGGAGTTTTCCATAGTTTATATCTATGTAGCTGCAGAGCGGGCGGTAGGACGTGCAAGTATGACAAAAATCCGGTCTGACGTAAAATCCGGGCGGGGTCTGGTCTAACACGTAAAAATCCGGTCTAGACCGGCTTTATCCGGTCAGATGGTAACTTTAAGTACGAGTAGCTTAGATGGTGAATGAGAAGATGGCGATTTAGATCACAAAGCTGATGATATATATACTTATAGCACCACGTGGCCACGCAGAACGTATCACGCGCTAGGGTTACCCGCTTTCAGTATTTAAAGGTGACGTCCACAAGTGGTATATTATTCAGAGAAAAATCGAACCAAGGTGATATATACATCAATTGAAAGCTTGTTTTATGGGCTTTTCAAAAATATTTAATATAGATTTTTCCATCCCTCCATTTTTTTATGTGAAAAGTAAATTGTATGAAAAATAACAATACAGCTTTTTATTTTTACTAGTTTAGCAATAATAAAGTGCTTCTATCGTTATTTTACTTCCATTCTTAGCTGATTCTTCCACATTCATTTCTTCATTTGCTAAAATTAAAAATTATAACCTGTAGGTACAATGTGATAAAATAACACTTAAAAAGTGTGTCTAATTGGTAAAAATGCTTTTATTTAACAATTAGGAGGTTACTTAATCAGGGTTGATAGTGATAAACTACCTATTGAGTTAGATATATTTATTTATCTTAATAAATTCAAAATTGATTTTAAAAAAATCGGAGGGCTCTTTTATATTTTTAACTTATGTACTAGACTCAGAAAAATATTAAGTTTCTCGAAATGTAACGATTGTTTTGGTTCGAATTTTTGATTATTATTATACCAGCCTCCATACATTTCGTGGACATGTCCTTTTATCTACTTACTCTTTACTTACTTGAGCTTCTTTATATCTAATGTAATGGAAAAATATTATATAACATACGAAAAAAGAAGTTAGTTGTGAATGTTCAATAAAACTACTAGAACTATTATTGTATTTTTTATGTTATTGGGGTTCCGTAGTAAAACGAAGAATCCTAGAAACGTAAATAGCACGCTTACTGGCTACAAATCTACACGTTCGTTCGTCACTACGGCGCGCCGCGACTGACCCCCCCATCCCTATCCTATACCTTTTCCGCAAAGATCGGTGTGTGCATGTCAAAAATGTTGTTATTCCATAAAAGTTGTGATTCCACAGTGATCTAAACAGTTTTCAGTTTTTAATATGTTCTATAAACTCGAAAAGTTTGAAGATTCTACCTTGTATGCTTTAGAAATTAAGGTGGGGGAGCTGGGGGCGGCACTCGTTTTTCAACTTCCCGATCTATATCTCACACATGATAAGTACAACCTTACATTTATATTAGAAACTCTTTTCAACGATAACACACATGAGGGGGTGGGGTTGAAAAAAAATTCAAATCAAATCATCCCCATTTATACACATATTTTAAATACATACTTATATAGATGGTATCTAAATACACCCAGACAGAGCAAACACCTATGTTCACCAAATAAGTGCTTGCCCTGGGTGGGGATCGAACACACCACGAAAATGTGGAAGTTATAAGGCTTTATATTATTAGGAGGAATGAGCAGATGGACGGACACAACGAAGTTATAGGGGTTTCTCATTTTACTACAAAACCCTAATAAAAAAATCGACAGTCAGATTAAACTACTTATAGGTTATTAATACGGTCATTCATGTCTGACAGTCAAATTCATAATTTATATTTGTCATTACTTAACACATAAATCCATTTACAAATATCATTTTTATCAGTTTTTTAATGCTTTGTTTCACAAAGTTACTAAATGGGCCAAATCGTAAACGGTAAGTTTTAAAAAAATGTTTACTGGCAACAAAATATGCAATATTTTATTTTCTACAATAATGATCTTGTGACTTTTGCCCTAAAGTGCATATTTTCTGAGATATCGGACAAAAACTGTTTTTCAATATAGCGCTTGAAGCTTCACCTAGATCTGTCAGCATTTTATAATTTTATGCTCAGTAAGTGATCCTACATCTTTAAAAAAAAAATGGAATTAATTGGTATAGGTGACGTCCAGAAGTGGTATATTATTCAGAGAAAAATCGAACCAAGATGACATATACATCACTTGAGAGCGTGTTATATGGGCTTCCCAAAAATATTTAATTTAGATATTTTGGTTAAATTTGACAAATTTTGTAATTTATAGACAATGTAAATATATATTTAGTTATTATAATAAAACAAAACTTGTTACTTGAATAATTTTGGTCCCTCCAATTTCTTTTTTAAATGCGAAAAATAAATTGTATGAAAAATAACAATACAGCTTATTATTTTTTACAGTTAAGCAATAATAAAGTGCTTCTATCGTTATTTTACTTGCATTCGTAGCTGATTCTTCCACATTCATCTCTTAATTTGCTAAAATTAAAAGTGTACTCTGAGACAATGCTTCTTGCCAAAGGACATGTCCACAAAATTTATGGAGGCTGGTATAATAATAATCAAAAATTCTAACCACAACACACGTTACATTTCGAGAAAGTTCATATTTTTTGAGTCTATTACAACAGTTAAAAACAAAAAAGAGCCCTCCGATTATTTTAAAATTAATTTTGAATTTATTAAGATAAATAAATATATTTGGCTCAATAAGGAGTTTATCTCTATCAACCGTGATTAAGTAACCTCCAAATTGTTAAATAAAAGCATTTTTACCAATTAGACACACTTTTAAAGTGTTTGTTTATCACATTGTACCTACTAACTGGTCACACTGGTAGGTTATATTTTTTAATTTTAGCAAATTAAGCGATGAATGTGGAAGAATCAGCTACGAATGCAAGTAAAATAACGATAGAAGCACTTTATTATTGCTAAACTAGAAAAAGTAATAAGCTAGCTGTATTGTTATTTTTCATACAATTTATACATCGCATTTAAAAAAAATTGGAGGGTTGAAAAAATCTAAACTAAATATTTTTGGGAAGTCCATAAAACAAGCTTTCAAATGATGTATAATATATCATCTTGGTTCGATTTTTCTCTGAATAATGTACCACTTGTGGACGTCATCTTTCATAGTTCTATATCAACGGGAAGTACCCTGTAGGTTTTGATTTTTGTGCGTGCGAAATATGCGATTTTTTACGACATAAAAGACGGCTCTAACTTTTTTAAACGATAATTGAGAAGTTTTTCTTTTACACAACTGCAAGAGACTATAGATATACATATACAGTTTAATTTTCAATTCGATATCTTTACGCGTTCCCGAGATAAAGAGTATTCACATGCACACAGACGGACAGACGGACAACAAAGTGATCCTATAAGGGTTCCGTTTTTCCTTTTGAAGTACGGAACCCTAAAAATTGATGAAACTTAGCCCGTCAAAGTTCCGCGTGACGTCACAAGCACCATAGAAATGTATAGACTTCTGAAAAAGAACGTTACGACGTTACGACCCCACACCCAAACTTTGACAAAGTTTATCTTTGTCATTTATTGTTTGATAAACAAAGGAAAAAACTTGTGTTTATTATTTTTTGATAATCTAACTCACGGAATAATAATAATAATAATGTAGGCGCAGGGGCGGCTTTGTGGCGAGCCGTCGGTGAGTGGCGACACCGCGAACCCTGATTCCCTGGGGCTAAATGAGACCCCTGACTCCTCTCTTGCCTTAACCGTCCGGCTAGGAGTGGAAATCGCAAGAGCTAAGAAACTAAGCTCCAGGGTGGAAGTGTTAAAGGGCATAACGCCGCTAGTAGCTCTTAGTGAACGCGCAGCACACCTCTCGACACCCTAAGCCGTCCACACCAATGTTGCCCCTCCGGCGCCAATATACGGTAGCTATTATGGGGGGCCCATTTAGTGGATGGCAAGTCACCACCCGCCTGAAAATTTGAAATGAGGCATTATTTGGCGGGTGCCGTACCTTATTCCATAGCCCATCTTTTTAAGTCATCGATCAGCACATCACAATAGCCATAATATACTGTAAGTCACATCTAGCAATAGTTACTTTTATTTTTATTCTACTTTATGTACACAACATTTTATATTAGTTTTATAAAAAAAGAAATGTGAAATGTGATGAAAAAAAGGGCCTCTCAGTGTTGGCTTCGGCCCCACTGATGCCTACCAAAAGACCAAGCTTTGATTGTGATTTTAAGTGAATAAAAGATAATAATAATAATGTTTTTTTTCCCCAGTCATCATGCCTATTACCCGTCTCTCAAAGCAAACAAAAATATCTATTTTTTTTCTCTGCAGTCGCGGTGGCATTGCCAAAGTTAAGTAGCAGTTGGACAAATTGTCATCGAAACGAATGGAACATGGCTCGCCCTCCAATTTGTTTATTGACTATGCTAATTCTTAAAAATACATATTTACTTACACTTTACTTATTTACTTTAGTAGAGTCTGCGAGTGTTTTCATTGCAACTTGGGCATGTATATTTATTAGCTATTATTAATTATATGTGTAATGATATCTACGAGTACATTTATGGGAATACTGGTGTCAGTAAATAATTTATTTGCCATTGATTTCTTTATTATTGGTTCGTTAGTTTCAGCCAAAGGACGTCCACTACTGGACTTAGGCCTCCTCTATAGATCTTTATACTATACAGGGTGTTTTTAGGGTTCCGTACCTTAAACGAAAAAAACGGAACCCTTATAGGATCACTTTGTTGTCCGTCTGTCCGTTTGTGTGTATGTCAGGACTCTTTATCTCGGGAACGCGTAAAGATATCGAGTTAAAATTTAATCTGTATACGTATATCTATGGTTTCTTGCAGTTGTTTAAAAAAAAACTACTCAGTTATCGTTTCAAAAAGTTAAAGCCGTTTATGTTGTAAAAAACTGCATATTTCGACACTCTCAAAAATCAAAACCTACAGGGTACTTCTCGTTGACATAGAACCATGAAATTTGACGAGAAATGTGGCCTTAGAGTACACATATAGGAATAAATCTGAAAACTGTACATTTTTATTTAAATCACAAAAAATAGGACCTCAAAATTGACAAAATATGGGTTCAAAATTCAAAGTGAGTAAATCGTATCATGTAAGATATCGTATAAAAGAACTTCATTAGCACATGCTAAAACAGTTTTTTAATTATTTAAACAATGTGTAATTTTCGATGTATGACGAGAAAAACGAAAATAAAAACTTTTTGTCGGTGGTTATTGTATAGAGATTTTATCAAGTTACTTCGCAATTTTGTGAAATTTTCTGGATTTGTACGGAACCCTCGGTGTGCGAGCTTGACTCGCACTTGTCCGGTTAAGATAAAACAAACTGAAATAAAATTCTAGTACAAGCATGTAGGTACAAGAAATATTATCAAAGTTACAGCATTACAAATGCCCATCATACATTTGGCTCAAAGTTTCACTTGACAGCTTACGAACAAAATATGACACGACATATCTAGCTTACAGAGCAAATCCGACCAACATATTCCATTATAACACATTGGAGCTACGATAGCATTTTTAAAGCGAAACCGGCCAAACTGCGTGAAAATTTTAGTTACCTATTTTTGACAACTGGAGAGAAAAGTTGGTCAAAATTTTAGTGAAATGAAATAGTGGACGCATTTCAGTCCGTTTGAGAAGGGATTGTATGTGATTTAGATTTGATTTGTTTGTCAAATGTATAGACCACTTTTTAGGATTCCGTACCCAAAGGGTAAAAACCGTGCCCTATTATTAAGACTCCGTCTGTCTGTCACCAGACTGTATCTCATGAACTGTGATAGATAGAACGTTTAAAATTTTCAAAGATTATGTATGGTTATAACAAAAATACTATAAACAGTTTTTTTTAAATAATGACAATACTACACTACTACTACATAGGATGCAATTGGATCATCCACAGACCCTTGAAGGTCTAAAGATAATCCAAGTGCTCAAGCCCACTGCCAGTTGGCAGCGTGCCCAGCATGCTGGCAGCATTGCCACACTGAATGGCAATGCTTATACGTCGAGTCAAATAAACACCAGCATTAAAGAAAAAAAGTTAATTTGTATTTAAGGGGGGCTCCCATACATACGTATGGGATAGTAGGTGGATATTTATATGATTATTTGTTGTTAATATACTTATTTCAGAGTTTTTAGCCGGTTTTTGCTCAATATTAATAACGGTGACAAGTAGATCCTCAAAATATTTACAGAATATTTAGTTAAAGATGCACTTTAAAAATAATTTAAATAATTAAAATTAAATAAATATTTCAGGGGGGCTCACATACAAGAAACGTAATTTTTTGCTCGATATTAATAACGGGAGCAGAAAAATGCTTGAAATGTTAAGTGGTATATTCCTTTAAAATAATTATAAAAAATAAAATATATTAAGGGAAGCTTCCATACGGTGCGGGACCCTTCGTGCGCGAGTCCGACTCGCACTTGGCCAAGTATTCATTATTATTGACCGAACTGATAATCATCCATCAGCCGAAGGACGTCCACTGCTGGACATAGGCCTCCTCTATGGATCTCCAATAAGACCGGTTGGAAGCGGCTTGCATGCAGCGCGATCCTGCGGTCTTAATGAGGTCATCCGTCCACCTAGTGGGTGGACGTCCTACGCTGCGCTTGCCGGTACGTGGTTTCCACTTGATAACTTTTCGACCCCATCGGTCATCAGCCCTCCGCGCTATGTGCCCCGCCCATTGCCATTTCAACTTGCCAATCCGTTGGGCTATGTCGGTAACTTTGGTTCGTCTACGGATCTCCTCATTTCTGATTCGATCTCACAGAGAGACTCCGAGCATAGCCCTCTCCATAGCTCGTTGGGCTACTTGGAGCTTACGAATAAGGCCCATAGTGAGAGACCACGTTTCTGTGCCATAAGTCATCACTGGCAACACACACTGGTCGAAAACTTTCGACTTGAGGCACTGAGGTATGTCGGACGAGAAGACACTACGCAATTTTCCGAACGCTGCCCAGCCGAGTTGGATTCGGCGATTGGCCTCTTTGTTGAAGTCGGGCCTACCTAACTGGACTACTTGTCCTAGGTAGACGTACCAGTCAACGACTTCAAGAACCGAGTTTCCAACAGAAATCGAGGTGGGTAAAACATGGGAATAACACATGACTTTCGTCTTGTCCATGATGTCAACTGATGACCGATGGGGTTGAAAGGTTCTCAAGTAGAAACCACGTACCGCCAAGTGCAGCGTAGGCCGTCCACTCACAAGGGTTTTTTTTATTTCTAATAGGTTCGCGTTTGACTACACACTGCCTGATGATAAGCAGATGTGCGGTCTAGGGTGTAGCACGCTTACCTAGAAGATACCTATTTACTCGGGATTTAAAGACACTCACGTTGTAACGGGAAGTAACGGGAAGACAGATCCAGGCAAAGCGTTCCACATTCCGGCTGTGGACGGATGATTAATTCAGGTGGACGGATGACCTCATCAAGTCCTCAGGTTCCCGATGGATGCGAGTAGCTTCTAACTGGTCTTATCGGAAATCTTTAGAGGAGGCCTATGTCCAGCAGTGGACGTCCAATGGCTGAAACGACGGCGACTCGCTCTTGACTGATTTGAATCATACTCGCAAGTCTTGTCAGGACTTGAATATTCAACAAAAAACTAGCACTACATCAAGTTCCCCTTTTGTCAAATACATAATTAATTACCTGGCAAAAGAGATCTATTTATATGTATATTTTTGTAGTCGGCGACTTTTGATTTATTTACATTGATTATAATCAAAACTTGATTATTTTTAACTGAGTTACTTAATACTTAACTAATTGAACGCCGTTTACAAAAATATTCATGTAAAAAATAGATCTCCTTTTCCAAGTTTTGTAAAAAATCCGGACAAATCGAGTCCGAGTGCGAGTCAGGCTTGCACATCGAGGGTTCCGTACAAATCCAGAAAATTTCACAAAATTGGGAAGTAAGTTGTTGAAATCTCATATAACATCGACAAAAAAGTTCTGAACCCATATTTTGTGAATTTTTAAGCCCTATTTTTGTGTGATTTAAATAAAAAATTACAATTTTCAGATTTATTCCTATATGTGTACTCTGAAACAATGGTTCTCGCCAAATTTCATAGTTCTATGTCAACGGGAAGTACCTTGTAGGTTTTGATTTTTGTGAGTGCCGAAATATGCGTTTTTTACGACATAAACGCTCTTACTTTTTAAACGATATTTGAGAAGTTTTTCTTTTACACAACTGTAAGAGACCATAGATATACGTATACAGTTTAAATTTTATCACGATATCTTTACGCGTTCCCGAGATAAAGAGTCTTGACATACACACAAATAGACAGACGGACAACAAAGTGATCCTATAAGGGTTCCGTTTTTTTCCGTTTGAGGTACGCAACCCTAAAAATGCAACTTGTGGAGGATAACCACTATCCTAATTAAAAATATCCGGACAGTTGAAAGAAATTTTTGCCATTCTAGGAGCATTCTCTCGGTCAATAAATTATTTGAAAACTAATATAAAACACACACATACTTATTACACTTTTACAACGTGTAGCGGTCGGTGCTACGCATCCGGTATAACGCCCGTTGCGAGCGGAAACGACGCCTCTCACCGGAAGTGCGCCGTTCGAACCGGAAGTATCGCTATCATCTTCACTGAGGCGGATATTTTTATGATTATTTGTTGTTATTGAGGATATAAAGTGCGATATATCAACTTTATCTGGATGATTCACTATTTCAATGCTTACTGTATCGATATCTGTTCTCGAACACTAAGTAAACTGTCTTCCCGCTAAAGTACGACGTGGGTATCTTCAAACCCCGAGTAAATAGATATCTTCTAGGTAAGCGTGCTACACCCTAGACCGCACATCTGCTCAACATCAGGCAGTATGTAGTCAAACGCAAACGTATCTATACATGGTTATTTCTAATCAAGTAGCATCCTTCTAGGGGCTTATTCTGTACATCAAAACTAACAACTTTTGTTCTACGACTTTCGTCAAAACTAAAAAAGGAAAATCAGCTGTTCCATAAATTTTGTCGCGGGTGAATTACATTTTTTTATGGTACAACAAACATTTTTTTTGAGTTTTGACGAAAGTCATAGAAGAAAAGTTGTTAGTTTTGATATACAGATTAAGCCCCTAGAAGGATGCTAATTGATTAGAAATAACCCTGTATATACTTAACTCGGAATAAAAAAAAGTGAAGTAAATTCATTTAGGCTGGGTGACTACTTGACTAGCCTAAATTTTAAGCCACCTGAAGGCCTCTGCCATGTCTTAACGGTTGAAACAACCGAGACCCACAATTTAACACCTTATTGTAATGCCAATGTATGTAAGTGCCACCCGCGGCCACCCATCCGAATACTGACCGAACACTTACAGCACTGAATTAGGCATAATGACCAAAAATAAATTAATAATTAGTCCATCAGATAGACCATATAAAAATATTAGATATGTATTTTTTCTTTGGTCAGTTAAACAAACATTGATGAAGATATTATAGCCTGTCAAAGTTACGCGTGACGTCACCAGTGCCATACAAATGTATAGACTTCTGTAAGAGATGTGACGTCACGACCTCCACTCCCAAACTTTGACAAGATTTAACTTTGTCATCTGTTTCAAAGAGTTATCTTTGTGATAAGCATTTCAAAAATCTGAAGCGAACGCAGGATTTGAACCTTGCCCCTTCGGATCACTAGCCCGACGCTCTAACCAACTGAGCTAGCTTATAGCGTAGGTGGCGCCACCAACGCCATAAGTTGGGAAATGTAAGCACTTCAGAAATTTGAAGCTTGCGTAGGAGGCGAGCTAGCTCAGTTGGTTAGAGCGTCGGGCTAGTGATCCGAAGGGGCAAGGTTTAAATCCTGCGTTCGCTTCAGATTTTTGAAATGCTTATCACAAAGATAACTCTTTGAGATAAAAATCTAGTGTGGAAAGCATTTAAAATAAACATCATAACATTGTCATCTGTTGTTTGATTGTCAAAAGAAAAAATGCGCGACATATATTTTTAGGGGAGGCCTATGTCCAGCAGTGGACGTCCTTTAGCTGGTGGATGGATATATTTTTTGAAAATTCACTGACTAATTCTATTATTAATTGTTTTACCCAGTCATGAAGCCCGATTACAGAGACGGCAGCGTAAATTTAATAGCAACGTATAAAGGATTCTCTCTATCGAATGCCTATAGTGAAAAAGAAACAGAATTATGCTATTTAGTTATTATAATTACGATGGCGTCTCTGTAATTGGGCTTAATATGCCCATTGTAAGTTTCGTATAGGCTAGCCCTGTAAGGAATATTATTAAGAGGGTCGTCAATCGACCAGTGCTTTTGCATTTTCTGTAGAAGATCAAGAAAATTCGCGGTACATTTGTGATAAAACTTACGTTCTGAGGGAAAACCCTTTTCACCCCTTAAATTGTTAAAATGATATTATGTTATTGACGTGAATTGCTTAAGTAAAAAATATTGTACGCTCGTACGTCTTCGTAGCTCCGCTAGTCCTGGTTCCAGCAGCGACCACGGTAGAGGCGGAGCAAGGGGTGCTAAGAATCCCCGGCAGAGATCCGGCTGCCACCCCAACCGACGACGACTGGCCCTGACAACATAATATGTATATAACGTGCGCACTATGAGGACTGATGAGAGTACGGGACCGAGGATTCAAACCCACGACCTCACGATTGTAAGGCAGGGGTCACTACCTCTAGACCACCACGGCTTAATAACTTAGGTACTATGTCTGTAATATCAGTATCCAGTATGGTTATTTTTGTTTCGTTGACAAAAACTAACTGGTCGCTCGTCACTCCCTACAAACTTCGATAGGTAATCACACCATTGTTGTTGAATATCTAAGATGGTAAGTTTTCAACAGAAATTATTATATTTACTGACAAATTTAACACAATTCCGAGAACTCTCGAATGCGATTGTACAGAATAATGAAGCGTACTCGTGACAGGAAATGGGCTTCGCCCGACCGGAAGTACCCACAATAGTGCTCGTAGAGGCGGCCAAATTTGTAGACAATTGGTCGAGTTTGTGGTATCCATGTTATGTGTAATAGGTAGGTAACATGACTTTCAACATCGTCATCATTATCAGCTGTAAGACGTTCACTGCTGGACATAGGCATCCCCTATGGATTTGCATCCAGTGCAATCCTGCGGTTTTAATATGGTCGTTGGTTTACCTCGTGATCTTCTTTTAGGAATCTCTTTATTTCTGATTCGAGCCAACTGTTGTCTTCTTTATACAGGGTTATTTCTAATCAATTAGCATCCTTCTAGGGGCTTATTTTGTACATCAAAACTAACAACTTTTATTATACGACTTTCGTCAAAATTAAAAAAAAATCAGTTGTTCCATACATTTTGTCGCGGGTGAACTACATTTTTCTATGGAACAACAAACATTTTTTTTGAGTTTTGACGAAAGTCGTAGAACAAAAGTTGTTAGTTTTAATGTACAGAATAAGCCCCTAGAAGGATGCTAATTGATTAGAAATAACCCTGTATATAAAAATGAATATTTGTCTGTATGTCCTTTATAGAATCGTAAACTATGCATTTGATCATGTGATGATCTTTAGCAAAGTTGTTGAGCATGAGCCAATTTGGCTGAGTTGGTGCGACCAATTTTCAACAGATGGCGCCAGCATCGCGCGCATAGCACAGCTGGTATTTAATAAAATGATTCCTCTCTTAAGTACATCTTAGTAGCTTTCGTTCGCAGCTCCGCCCGCGTATTTTTTTTTTGTGCTGTCCCATGGGATCCTTTATTCGGAATAAAAAGTAGACCATGTCATTTCCGTCTTTCAAATTATGTCCACGCCAAAAATCAAGTCAATCTGTAGCTCAACTCAAAATCCACAAATAATTTCATATTTATAATATTAGTAAGGACTAGCGGCGCCCCGTGGCGTTACCCGCGTCAGCCCGATATAAACAGTAGCTTATATGGTACTCCAAGATCTAAGCTACCATCATACCAAATTTCATCCAAATCGGTTTAGCTGTTTGTTCGTAAAAAAGTAACCAAACATCCATTCATACTCAAAAATTTTCGCGTTTGTAAAATTAGTAGGATAGGATGACGATAAACATTACCTAACTGACTGTATTATACCCCTATATAGAACTTAGTATCTTAATAATTATATATAAATCTCGTGTCACAATGTTTGTCCTCAACTCCTAAACCACTTAACCGATTATAATAAAATTCGCACACCATGTGCAGTTCGATCCAACTTTAGAGGTAGGATATTTAGTAATGTAATATAACAAAAACTTTAGCCACAGCAACGCGTGGCCGGGTCAGCTAGTGTATATATATATATATAACTTTATTTGCCACTCTGCACTGCACCCATTACAATAGATCCAGCTGAAGCTAGACGTAGGCTATGGACAGAAAAACATCCCGTCCTACCCAGCTATTCTTCCCCAATAGAAAACCTCCCACCGAGCCACGACCTGCAATGGCCCATCTGGAAGTCCATCAACAGACTCCGAACACAAGTGGGCCGTTGTAGGTACAACATGTGCAAATGGGGCTTAGCCGAACCACCAAAGGAGGAATGCGACTGTGGCGCCACTCAATAGACGATGGAGCATCTAGTACAATGCCCACTGTGCCCTAACTATATACCTATACTATAATCTGTACTATAACCTTCACACAAGATGATCTCCACGAGGCCAACACCGCCGCAGTCTCCGTGGCCTCTTACTGGTCAAACAGCATATAACAAAATATAATAATCTGTGTGTAATTAAGTCTAAAATAAGTAACGTATTGATTCTGACTGTAAAGTTACTTATTAAGGAAATAAAGAAATTGAAATTGAAATAAATTTTATGATCGGATCGCTGACTCGAAAAGAAGAAGAACTGTATTTAGTATTTATATTATATACCTAGATAGGTTATGTTTGCGTTTGACTACAAGCAAATATGCCTACTATCACGTGGTCTAGGGTTTAAAATTCTCACTAGACCATGCTATTTACTCGGGATTTGAAGACGTTTATGTACATTGTAACTTCGTAGAAAGACAGACACAGGCAAAGCATTCCACATTCTGGCTGCAGATACGTTTACGCTTCTCTCTCTATACAGTCCGATATCTCCATTGTGCTTACACTAGAGTTAAGTGGGCCACTGCACCGATCCAGTAGTAGTCCGGGAGGTACCTAAGTGCAAAAAAATGCAACTACTTTCTAAAAGCTGATTTTTTGGGGTGATGTACAACAATACCCCGTATTGAGTCAGCTATAATGCTTAGCGTTTGGTGGGGATAACAGTTTGATTTAAAAAAAAATAATATCTTGCAACTGAAAATTGGCGTGCGGGTAGAAAAATAACTAAAAAATAGTTTAAACACAGCCAATCACCCAAAACATGTACTGTATCAGCCTTTTAATAGTCCACTGCAGGACGTAGGCCTACCCACGAAGGGTGATTGGGCCATATGGCCCAATCACCCTTCGCACGTGCACGTTCGCACGGCGTGGTGGATATCCACAACGCTGGCCCAGGTTGTGGATAAATCATGGTGGTAATAGAGCTTTTTAGTTAGACTTCAAAGCAGCGCTACTTTAAAACCTGACTGACAGACCTTGTTCCTTTTTTTAGGTAATTTGCTTCGGTTATACTTTTTTTAGTTAATTTTCTACCCGCATACTAATTTTGAGCTTTTAAAAGTAGTTGCAAGATACTCGTTTTATTTAAAAAAAAAAAATCAAATTGGTTACCCCGCCAAACGCTAAACATTCCAGATGACTAAGTCCAGAGTATTGTTGTACACCATCGTGACTACCCAATCACGAAAAATCAGCTTTAAGAGAGTAGTTGCATTTTTTGCGCTTACCTCCCGGGCTATAGTTGTAGTTGGATAGCAAAGTTGGAAGCGATTGAGTCGGCTCATTGTGATCTACAACTTCTGTGGAACGAAACTACGGCAGCGCGTACAATGGCGGCTTGCAAACTTATATTGTTGAAAGTGTTTTATAGTAAGGCTAGACATTTACTCGTAGTTTGTTGTTGATAATGTATGCGGCAAGAATGGTTTAAGTATTTTTAGGGTTCCGTACCCAAAGGATAAAAACGGGACCCTATTACTCAGACTCCGCTGTCCGTCCGTCTTTCTGTCACCAGCTAGCTATCACATAGCTAGATAGTTTAAATTTTTATAGATGATGTATTTCTGTTGACGCTATAACTACTGCGGCCTACAAACAGAATTAAATAAATATTTAAGGGGGGTACAACAAACGAGATTTTTTAGCCGTGGTACTCCTCCTATACGGTACGGAACCCTTCATGGGCAAATCCGACTTGTACTTGGCCGATTTTTCTTTAGTTATGACGTAGGTATCTACTGTGCCTAATTTACTAAATTTTCATAGTCTACTGTTGTACTTAGGCCTATCTACGAAAATCGATTGGGTCATACCGACTGTGCTGGCCCAGTGCGCTTTGACGAATTCACATACGCCAACGAATTTCTTCCACGAATAGATATATAATAATGGAAGCGCACGATGTGTTCCTTGGTTGCGTTGCTTAACTTTGGTAACCGCTGACATCTCAGACCAAATATAAAATCAAGACAGAATGTTGAGGAAGAAACAAGTGAGGTCGAAAAAACTATACCTCGTGTGCAGACACAATTAAACACAAACACGTACAACGAAACTACGCCTTGGCTCGTCAGTCGAACTATGGCGGCGCAAAACCGACGCACACACCATCGGGCTTAGCATATGGACCATAAAATAATACTATCGATGTGTCAGAACGTGACAGAGAAATGATGAAATATATATCTGTCACCTTTGCACACGTTGATAAACTCTTGTCGTGGTCTTGTATGCTAAGCTTGCATATGTATAAAAAACTGGCCTCACTTGTCTGTCCACGACGTTCTGTCTTGATTTATTTATTTGGTCTGAGGCTGAAATATACACCTAGTTAAACTAGGTACCCTACAATCTTTACTTATTTTAGGTGTTGCGACAAAAATCTCAAACCTAAGAATAGTAAAATCCCTATCCGTCTTGCATTGATCCACCTAATAAAAGTGTCGCGCACCGCGAGCTCATCTCGTGTCACTCAACGACGCTTCAGTCTGAATAAAGACCTTAGGCCTCATGTTAACTAGACGGTTTCTAGCCGGTCCGGCGCCGGACCGGGTGACGGGAAAACTTAATCACGAGCATGGTTTCTACCCAGCCTGCTTAACGCCACCAGCTAGCGCTGTTGCTAGCACTTGTCTAAAATGAATTCACTAGATCAGAGCTGGATTTTTGTTTGTGGGATTTTCGGCATTTACAGATTTATTCTTCTTCTTCTTCTAGTGCCTCTCCATTAACGAAGGTTCGCAGGCAGCTTTTTGAAATTCTCCTTGTCTAGGGCAAGCCTAAACAGTTGTTCGACAGTCTTAATGCCTGTCCATTCCCGGATGTTCCGAAGCCATGACATCTTCCGCCTTCCACTCTTGCGCTTGCCCGGTATTTTACCCATCATAATGGTCTGCAGGAGGGAATACCGATCATGTCGCAGTACGTGACCGAGGTAGGTGACTTTCCGCTGTTTTATCGTTCGGAGACACGGTTACAGATTTACTGCTCATTATAAATTTAGAAAAAAATATTTAGCGGCCATGGATGAGAAATGTCTACGAGTAATATATACTTAGAAACCGATATAGTGGCCACTAGTATAGTTTATACACAAGAGTCCACTTATTAAGTACTACACCAACTACTAAAAACTAAGATGAGAATCAGTTAATGCGTTTTCGTGCATACACTGTCCACTAATTTGGTTTTCAAACGTATGTAACTCGTAAACGCTACCTATTCATATACTCATATACTTTTTATTCATAACTGATAAGTGTTACATGTCAACTTAATGACTGCCTCGGTGGCTCAGTGGTTAGTGACCCTAACTTCTGGATCAAAGAGGCGTGGGTTCAATCCCCACTCAGGGCAAAAATTTATACATAAATGTTTGTTCTGTGTCTGGGTGTTATTTAGTTACTATCTTTTTTTTTTTTTTTTATTTCGAATAGGTTTGCGTTTGACTACACACTACCTGATGTTAAGCAGATGTGCGGTCTAGGGTGTAGCACGCTTACCTAGAAGATACCTATTTACTCGGGATTTGAAGACACTCACGTTGTACTTTAACGGGAAGACAGACCCAGGCAAAGCATTCCACATTCCGGCTGTTCGTATGAGGAATGAGGATTCGAAACGCTTGGTTCTAACGCGCGGAATGTCCACCATAAAAGGGTGACGCTTTGGTCGCGTCCGTCTAGCCGTACGATAGAAGAAAGGGGCAGGGGGGAGCAGATTGTGCAACTCCTGGGCGCACTCTCCGAAGTGTATCCGGTAAAAGACCGACAAACACGCTACCCTGCGACGATGCTCAAGACTTTGCAGCTGCGTCTTAGTCAAGGTGTCGTTGTCAATCAGCCTCCTGGCTCGTCTCTCAATCGACTCCAGAGCCTCCAGTTGATATTTGGCAGAGCCATCCCAAAGGTGAGAGCAGTATTCCATGCAAGACCTGACTTGTGCTTTATAAAGACTAAGCAGTTGCTCAGGTGTGAAATACCGTCTCACATTAGAGAGAACACCAAGTTTTTTGGTATAAGTATATCTATATAAGTATGTATTTAAAAATAAGTATATGTAGTTTATCAGTCTCTGGCAGCCATATCACAAGCTTTGCTTAGTTTGGGGTCAGAGGCCTGAAGGATTAATTAATCTTACAGTACAGTTCATAATTGTAATCATGCGCTAAATTAATTTTCGTAAACTTAAATGAGTAGTTTATCTATAAAAGGAAAAAAAACAAAACAAATTGAAATCCGCGCTCGGACCGAGACGATCAGCTTTAACATACGATCTCCATAGTATTCCATACGTCGTTTGCACGGTTTTAAACCGTGCGTAGTCCCGGCGAAAAACCGTCTCGTTAACCAGAGCTCTTATTGCTCGAGAACTTCTTGACTTTTCCACGCGTCGAGAGATGCCTCAAATGTACTTCAAAGTTGAGTTTTTTTACCCAATGAAAAGGGAAGACACTAAAGTCAAAGTTAAGGTATTTTACTAAGTACCAAAGCATTGAGTAGGTTTGAGTAGGTTAGTAATTATAATTCTATTGAGCTATTTGAGCATAATAATATTATCCAAATATCTAAGTTCAAGTTTTAGCTCATTTACCGATAAATGTATGGAAAAGCTGTGTTTTAATTTTTCAACCATGAAATTGATTTTTCATATTCACCACGAATGTGGACGCGTAACAATAGCATCAACGAATGCAAGAAAGTAACGCTTGTACTTACTTGTAAGAGCGAAGAGAGATATTAATTGACAGAGCGTATGTGAGGTCTCAGAGTCTACTGAGACTAGCTGGCACTTGGGTGTATGTTTGTATGTATATTTGTTCGACGATAACTCAAGTACCGCTCAACCGATCTCCATGAAATTTAGTATGAACGTAGTTTATATTTATAGAATTTTTAAGTTCGAATATGAGCATCTTCTGTTCAGTGGTTGCGAAGATACGAGGGCCGTGGTAATAAGAGGCAAAACGGCGCCACTTTCTGCAGGAGTTGCGGATGACTATTTTAAACATTTCACTGAATGTTATGTTATTATGTCTTTCAACATTTGTTTAAAATAATTCGCCAACTTTCATACAAATAAAATCCCTGTAGTTTATGAGAATGGGAATAGCGCGAGGTTCAAGTCCGGGGCGGACTACTAGTAATGTCGAGTACATTTCTCTCATGGAACTAGTGATATGCGAGACAAGCCCGCGTGCTAGTACTCCAATCTTGAAAAATATCACCAAATGTGATCGAAAGTATAGTAGCAGTTGTCTACTTAAATTAAGCGTGAGTAACACCTGTGCTATACTTTAGTTAAAATGTGCAAAATCCACGCTAGTTTCCATATTCAATGTCAAGTACAATGAGAGCGCTTGTTCACGGCAATTTCTTTCACCGGACAACGGATCGTATATTTTACCGGATTCGCGGTGGTATATGGTTTATTGTTAGTTTACATGACGCACCGGAGATCTATCCGGCGAAAAATGTAAGCATTTGCTTATTGACGGTTCGTTCGGTCTGCTGAAAAAAAACCGGACAAGTGCGAGTCAGACTCGCACATCGAGGGTTCCGTACAAATTCAGAAAATTTCACATAATTGGGAAGTAAGTTGTTAAAATCTATGTACTATAACCATCGAAAAAAAAGTTTTTTTTTTTCACTTTTCTCGTCATACATCAAAAATTACACATTGTTAAAATAATTAAAACCTGTTTCAGCATGTGCTAATAAAGTTCTTTTATATGATACTTTACATGATACGATTTTGAACCCATATTTTGTGAATTTTGAGGCCCTATTTTTTGTGATTTAAATAAAAATGTACAGTTTTTAGATTTATTCCTATATGTGTACTCTGAGACAATACTTCTCGCCAAATTTCATAGTTCTATGTCAACGGAAAGTACCTTGTAGGTTTTGATTTTTGTGAGTGTCGAAATACGAGTATGCGTTTTTTTTAAAGATTTAAGCGGCTCTAACTTTTTTAAACGATAACTGAGAAGTTTTTCTTTTACACAGCTAAAAGAGACTATAAATGTACGTATACAGTTTAAATTTCAACTCGATATCTTTACGCGTTCCCGAGATAAAGAGTCTTGACATACACACAGACGGACAGACCGACAATAAAGTGATCCTATAAGGGTTCCGTTTTTTCCATTTGAGGTACGGAACCCTAAAAACGGCCGTGAACAAGCGCTCTTGAGGCTATGTCTGTCGTCTAGAAATACCCCCTGAAATAATGGTATAGGTATTACTGTACTTATGTTAGAATGTCAACCACATACATATTATAGCGGCCGGTGACACTTTCGCTTGTCCTTAATGTGGTTGATAATTTACCAGAATTCCAGCAGTTCTCTTCACAGTAGTCTACAGCTAAGTGCAAAACCGTCTGAGTTCTGGCAGCGAGCCAGAACGTCTGTTTCTATTACAGCGAGAGAACTTACCGCCTTGAGATAACCAGATGCCAACTTAGGTGTAAGTTTGCATTAAGTTTCAGTTGTAAGAAGCTAGAATTTCAATGTCTGTTACGTACCTGTATCTGTATCAACCTTTTTTAATAGTCCACTGCAGGACGTAGGCCTACCCACGAAGGGTGATTGGGCCATATCCACCACGCTGGCCCAGTGCGGGTTGGTGGTTTCACATACGCCATCGAATTTCTTCTATGGACATATGCAGGTTGCCTCACGACGATTTCCTTCACCAAAAAGCTAGTGGTGTGAAATTCCGTACATAAATTCCGAAGAACTCATTGGTACGAGACTGGGATTTGAACCCACGTCCCCACGATTGCAAGGCGGGTGTCACTACCTCTAAGCCACCACGGCTTATTTACTGCTGTTACGTGGCGGAAGTTAATACGGCTCAGAAATGACCGACGCTGCAGCCAATTGCGTGCCAGCCTGACGCCCCTCGCACGATGCCTCGCGTAGCCTGCCCTGCCACCTGCCTAAGAGGGGACGTGTATAAATGCCAGCCAGACAGCCGATCTCATATTTGCTTGATGCATAAAAGGATTAACCACCACTCTAAGTATTTCGCTCTTATCTCGTTATATAATACAGTTAATTGAGATTTAGTCTAGACACTTTAGGTGAAGCCTGTATAAATATGAGTAATGTGTATTGTAAATAAGTAAATAAAAACTTTCTTTTTGTGATAAACATTTCAAAAATTGACGCATTCGCAGGATAATGCAAGCAAATTTTAGAGATTTTTTAAAGCAGTTCTCACAAATGGCGCTTCCAACAATGTAGTAGTTGGTAAAAATGATAAACACTCACTAATTCGGCGCCTTCACAGAGAGCATTTTAACTTAATTGGACAAAGCATCAGGGCCGGAGTCCCAGAGGATGCAGGTTCAAATCCTGCGAATGCGTCAATTTTTGAAATGTTTATCACAAAAAGAAAGTTTCTATACACCTAGTGTGTGAAGCACGATCATGTAAGTAAATATATTTAAATAAAATTACATTCACCATCAAAATCAAATAAAAACAGACACGTAGGTATACATAGTCATTTTATTTTAAACACACTCATAATATGGCGTATACCTTTCAAAGCACCTAAAATTGCATATAACAATTCTTGCAACATCAGGAGACTTACCGACCAAGTTACTAACTAGCTTGTTACATCTTGTAAAGACTTGTTCCATAGCCGTCTTGTTCGGGTAAAAAGCCGCGGTTTGTTTAACTTTAATAAGTCCATTGTGATCGACGTAATTTGCTTTTTTGAAAACGCAGTGAACATACTCCTTAAATTCTTTGTTACACTGGAAATCTGTAATACCTTTAGAGCAATAATAAAAATAGTTTATTTCAGGTAGTTTAAACTATTAGCAAAAAAAATCTTGCAAAGTGGGACCAGACTACACAGTCTGGATTTTTTGAGCTACTGTGTGCACAGTCCGAAAAATATCCGATAAGATATGGTTAATATTTATATGCGCAGAGTAAAACAATTGCATTGAATAATTAATTAGAATGGAATTTTATTTTTTCTAATTTGTTTTTTGCTCTAGGCCGCCATCACGCCGCCATATTTAGGCTTTGAATAGTTTCAAACATTTTTATTTTATTTAGAACTAGCTGACCCGGCCACGCGTTGCTGTGGCTAAATAAATTAAAATTGCGACTATAATTTGAGATTTAAACTATCCTATCTCTCAAGATGGATCGAACTGCACATGGTGTGCGAATTTTATTGTAATCGGTTAAGTGGTTTAGGAGTCCATTGAGGACAAACATTGTGACACGAGATTTATATATATTAAGATTATTGTAAGAAGCATGCTTGTCTTTATTGAATGGTTAGGAAACAATTTTAATAATGACTAGACATTTTTGTAAATACCGTCATTCTAAATTAATTTAAGTGATGTATGGGTACCTGCTCGTTTAGATTTTATTAGTCCTATTTTTAAAACTTGAGATTTCAAGAATGTTATGGCTGGAAAAGTGCATATAGGGGGGAGGGCACTGTAAGCTGAAACACAGGCTTCGGCCTAGTTCGGCAACAGAAACCTGTTAAAAATGTTGTAGTTATTTATTCTAGCTTAGTTAAGTTAAAATATGTAAACTTTATTTATATTTGGTCGAATAAAAGAATTTACTATATTTTACAAGCAATGTCAAAAGACAATAATAAAAACACAAATACATTTATAATATTAATACCTTAAGCATACATACATTTTAGGGTTCCGTAGTAAAAGGGTAAAAATGGGACTCTAATACTAAGAATCCGCTGTCAGTATGTCCGTCTGTCTGTTTGTCACCAGGCTATATCTCATGAACTGTGATAGCTAGAACGTTGAATTTTTACAGTCGATGTATTTCTATTGCCGCTATAACAATAAATACAATAAAAATAAAATAATAAAATCTGAAAAGAAATAATTTAATGGGGCTCCCATACAACAAACCTGATTTTTTAGCCGTTTATTGTTCGAAATGAATAACGATGATATGTAGATGCTTTAAATATTCACAGAATATTAAGTTAAATAATATACTCCAAAAATAAATAATTAAATTAGAATAAAACAAATTTTAATATTTGGGGCACTCCCACGCAAGAAACGTGATTTTTTTTGCTCTATATTAATAACGGCAACAGAAATTTGCGTAGTATATTTACAGAATATTAAGGTACGAAACCCTTCGTGCGACAGCCCGACTCGCACTTGGCCGATTATTTTTAAATTAAAGCTATAAAATTTACCTTTGCAAGTGATCTCTTTGATTTTTTCTGCATAATAAGCTCCCGATTCGTTAAAGCTCTTGTTGCATTCTGACAACGTGGAATAGAAATCTTCCAAGACTTCTTTTGAAAATTGAACGTATGTCTGGAAGAAAACACCATGGTTACAGCATATCTAATATACTGTGTTGTTTTTTAAAGAACAGGGACTCTTAAAAAGTTTATAAGCTATGAACAACTTTTGCTATTTGCTAAATCGAGAAAAAATATTGCTTGCGAAACGTAGTGCGTCTACCGACAACGTGGACCACCTAACAAAGTCCGCAGGGATACACCGGAAGCGGCCTGCATCCAGCGCGTTCCTGCAGTAAAAGGTGAATTCATTAGGCCAGCTGACACCAGCGCTACAACTTACTTGGTCAGCGCGAAATGGCGCGTAGTGTAGTAGGGCTCGTAGCGTAGTTTGACTAGGTGTTTGTCAGCGATCACCGAAATTAAGCAACGTTCCGCACGGTCAGTATTTGGATGGGTGACCGCGGGTGGCATTTTCCAACTGAGCGCTGCCGTGAATCGGATGACACTTTAAATTGTAGGTCCTGGTTGTTTTAACCGTTAAGCCATGTCAGAAGCCTTCAGGTGGCCTAAAAACTCTGACACCAGGGCTAGCCACCCGGCCTATACGAACTTACTTACTTAGCGCGAAATGGCAAAGAAAACGAAAATATTTGAATTTCGAGTGCTGACCAAGTGCATCCACCTTAACCCTCATACACCCTCGCATTGGTCTGTGAGACCAAAGAAATATTATTATGTATTTATTTTACATTCAAACAATCCGCCGACTCTGATCTTTTTGCTAGCTGCCTCATTTGTTGCTAGGTTCACTTCAGTACGCTGAACGAGCTTGTGCAAGTACGATGTTTATGTATTTGGTGCCAATCGGTCCGTGAGACCGACGCGGGTATACGTGCAACAAAAAATATTCTATAAAATGTTTGTATAGATTATAAGTTAATTGGTTTTTTTGTTAGCTACAAAACTCATAAGGTACTAAACTGATATATTAAAAGTACAAATTTTGGCTAGTTTTTTTACACTTGAAAAACAAATTGTTATTTTTGAAGGCTGTTACGCGAAGTCTGATAGTAAAATATAAATTCTTTGTACGATAATGCTAATTGAGTTTATTTTGTTATTAGATCTTATAGCTACCGGAAATAATGTTACCTATATAGGTTTTTCTACTATCGATAAAAAAACAGGGTCCCAAATTTGCGGTCTGTGACACCGCGTCTTATGCATATAGGGTACAGGCGGTGCGCGGGTATAGGCGACGATTTGTTTTATTTCTCCTTATTGATTGGTCTAAGTGTTACAAAATGTTACGCGGGTATAGGAAGGTTAATTATTTATAATATATGAATCGTCGGTTCACCTAGTCGCTTAGCTTGCTGGTACGGTCTTGTGAATTAGTGAATTTTATGGACTTATTGCTCATCCATTCTTCGAGTTCTGTGCCCTAATAAATATATCAAATATATATATAAAGTATAACGCGGTCACATTAACTCGACGCATCGCATTAATTTTTAAGCAATTTTTACTTGATCTTAATAAACAGGTAGAAACTTATCTTTTATAGAAGATGGTTTGGAACCTTTCGTGCGGCAGTCCGACTCGCCCTTGGCCGGTTTTTTTGCACACCGTACTTGAGCGCCAAAATAACGTCACATGGTCAAGCGTCTAGTTAATGTGACCGCGTTGTAAGTCTGTTTCCGGATCTCCTCATTATTAATTTGGTCTCGCAGAAAGACTCTGAGCATAGCCCTCTCCATTCAGATTGAGATATAAACGACCTTCTGGTTTAAGAGCCCACAATATGTTCCAGTATTGCCAATTCTTCATCATTATTATTATAATCAGAAAATTTAATGTCAGATATAGTTTCAATGATTTTTTTTCACTCACCTTCCTGTTTGCACAATAAGAATCACAAGAAACAGTAATAGAGATAACAAGAATTGTCACAAACTCAAAATATTTTATCATTTTTACCGTTGAGAAAAAAAATTGAATTAACAATGACGTGTTTGAACAAACTTTGGGATAAAAATAAATAAAATACTGTAACCTTAACAAGCGCTTTTTATCGTAGTAAGAATTAACGGATTTTCAACCGTTTACATTTGTCTCACTCGCACGTTTGTATGTTTGAGTGCATGGATATTGGGTACTGAACTTTGATTGCGTAGATACCTATCCATAATTCAAAGTAGGTACTGAATTTCTGAAACCTTTACCTATACTATACTGAACTTTTTCTTCGTGTCGATGGTTCTAAGGTGTCGATAGGTTTAGATGGTGATGATCTATCTAGATAAGCTTTGCTCAGTAGTTAGCGACTGCTACTCCAGGGGGTGGCCTCCACTAGGTCGCTCAGTATGCAGGTGTTTGGGCACCGAGGACATGACATTAGGTGTCGCATTGTCTGCACAGCTCCACAGTCGCACTCCACTGAGATGACGGCAGAGAAACCCCATTTGGCCATATTAAACTTGCAGCGGCTTACTACCCGCTCGCCGAAATAGCCCCCAAAAGTCCGACGAAGTATTACCCGCGGTATTGAAAAACATAAACAAGAAAACGACTACAGACACCCTGTCTACAAGTCAGTAGTTACCACCTGTCAACCGTCTCAAATCGCCGGGTCACCGGTCTGCTCGTGGCATTCACGCAGTGCATTGACTAACTTAGGCTAATACTTCAAGTACCTACTAACTCTCTTTGTACAGAATAATCGAATAGTTGTAAATTTTAGTTAACAAAGGGCACAGACCCCGGAGTCTGTAGTAAATTTTCATTAAAAAAAACCGGACAAGTGCGAGTCAGGTTCGCTCACCGAGGGTTCCGTACAAATCCTGAAAATCGGAAACTAAGTTTAGTTGGAACCTTAGGGCGAAGCTGGTCATCGATTGTTAACGCGAAAGTATACTACACGGCGTTAGTCCTTTAAAACGCACCAAAAGGTCAAAATTAATGATTATTTTTACAATTTTCATTATAAATGGAAAGTCAGATGTCGTAAAAAGAATTAAAACTTGTTTTATTCTCGTGCTAAAAAAGTTCTTTCATATGATAGGTAAGTACATGATAAGATTAACTCCCTTTAAAACTTGGACCCTTTATTATTTTGTATGTTATATTACTTTGTATGTTTTGATTCCCTGGTGATTGTCGAAATTTTCGGTTTTTATGACTTAAACGGCTCTAACTGTTTTCATGATAACCGAGAAGTTCGATATTTCACAACTGTGAGAAACCATAGATTTGCGTATATAGTTTTAATTTCAACTCAATATATTTACGCGTTCTCGAGATGGAAGGTGACACACAGAAGGACGGACAGACAGACAAACCAGTGTTTCTATCGAGAAAACATATTGAAGTTTCTATTCTATTATGTTTCTATTAATTAATTTATTAAGAGTAATTAGTAGGTAGTATGTATAGATTTATTTTCTTTCTATTCTATGTTAGAGCCATTCTAACATCATAGAATACGAGAAAAACTCAGCTGTTCCACACATAATTGCAATCAACAAAATGTATAAAACAGCCGATATTTCCTCTATTCCGGATTAGCACCATAGTAAAAGTTGTTCATATGTGATGGTCTGAATCACCTCTTCTTGCACAGCTGGATTGTTTTTAGTTTATCAGTCTCTGGGAGCGGTATGACAAGCATTTTTTAGTTTCGAGTTAGAAACCGTCTGTAAGATCTGTCTGCCCTAATGGACATTCCTGCTAATCATATACATGCGTGTATTTAAATCTATTTCTAGAGTAGCTGATGATTCGAGAATTGCAAAGAAAGCAAATTAAATATTACTACCTACGTGTGTCCACGTAGTAGAAAATTATTTTGTAATTATGTAATTTCGATAACTGTATCATATTCTAAAATACTGTCCCATCACTATTAGAACTACCGGCATGACGCCACACGACACAGAACTTTGAAAGGTAGTGCCATCTAGTGCTCAGTAGCAAAACTATGCCCGCGCCCGTACCGCGTGTACCGCGTGGCATCCGGACGCGCGGGCGGACCGCGCCCGCGGCAGTGTGTGCAGGTACTGCCGTACCGCCGTACCGCCCATTACCGCTCGTACCGCTCTACCGCTCGTACCGCCTGTGTGTGAAGGAGCCTTCACGCAAACAGCCGCAGGTAGGGTGCGGGCGTGGCAGCGGCCTAGTCATCCACCAAGTGAAGTATTGTATAGATTTATTATCAGTTTAATAAAGTTCACTATTGAGTATCGAGCCACACAGTTTTTGCTCTATACCTACCCTTACCCCGCTGTACTGTCTGTGGAAGCACTATTTTGTACCTTATAAAAATACACACATGACAGGTGTATTCCTTAATTATGATCTGGGTATAGGCCGAATCAAACTTAATGGCGTCAGTGAACACGAGGAGAGTAGCTAATTCATAAGTCAGCGATGATGACAAGTGGGGATTGGCGCAGCTTGTCATTCACTTTACAGACGTCGCATCGGTTTTATTTTGCGATTTCGTAGTTGGTTGCCACACTATACTAAGCGCCACACAAATCGACGGATGAGAGTGTTAGCCGCAGATGACACTTCACCGTGATTAGCTAATTATTGGGCATGTGTGCACAATGCCTATACAAATGGCGAAGTAGTGAGCTCGGGCGTAGGGAGCGCGCGGGATGCATGATGTTGGCGGGAGGGTGTGCCCGCGCTAACCTATATTTCGGCTTTTGCGCAGAACGCTGCGCATAACTTCCCATCCGCCGATTTGTGTGGCGCTTAGTATAAAAGTTGTTAATTATTAGTTCATCATCATAGAACAAAAGTTGTTAGTTTTGATGTACAGAATAAGTCCCTAAAAAGATGCTAATTACGTAGAAATAATCCTGTATCCATCAGAAAATTTCTGCACTTTTCAAAGAAACATCTTAATTTATGATGTTACATTATAAAATTAATGCATCCAGTTCTAAGCCCTGTCAAATAGATATGTTGTATATCTAGTTTCAAAATTCGATATAATATATTATGTAAGTAGTTTCGATACGATATTTTGATATAGGTATGTATATGTAATTATTTTTCGCTAAAAATAGCACCACCGACTTCCACCGTGTACAAAATTCAAACAGTTTGCACAAATCGTTGTGTCGTCCGTGTTGGTTGATTTATCAGAAACGGCTCAGCCGATTTCGATAAAATGATAAAATTTAAATGAGATCACCTAGGGAGTATACTCGTACCTACCCTTTTGAAATAAAAAAAGGTTTTTTAAATCGGTTAAATAATATATACACATAAACATAGTACCTCCTCTTTTTTGGAAGTCGGTAAAAAGCGATATCACCCATTACCCACTCCTACTAGGTTAGCATACGACCACTAAAAAGAGTTTTATTGAAGTCTGAAACTTATTCTGACAGATCGATAGAATTATTTCGTGGTCCGTATGCTAGTGATGCTACAATAACTATAGTATATGTATGTATATACACGCTAAGCCTTTGCTCGTCTCGCTCACCACATGTATAAAAAACCGGCCTCACTTGAGTCACACATTCTGTCTTGTTTTTTATTTGGTCTGAGATGCTAGCCCGGCCACTCTGTCTTATTCTGACACGTCGATAGAATTATTTTGTGGTCCGTATGCTAGCTGGGTAAGTAAGTATGACCACTACGACAGTGCCTGCCTACTGCCACATACCATTTCCCAATGTCGCCCACATTGGGAAATGGTATGTGGATATCTCGAGTCGAGACGACGACTGCGCGCAGCCGCAGCTCGACCGAGACTGAGTGAGTTGAGTGTCGCGCCGGGACTGGCAGCTTATATACGAATGCGTGATGCGTCGTATTACAAGATGTACTCGTGACTGTGTGGAGCGTCGTGCGCTGTACTTTAATTATATTTTTACATTTCTCGTCATTGATCGAAAATTAAACATCATAAAAATAAGTAAAAATCTGTTTTAGCTTGTGCTTTAAAATATCTTTCATATGATACCCCACATGATACAATTAATTCACTTTTAAATTATAGCCCATTTTTTTTGCATTGAGGTTTGAGGCCCTATTTTTTGTGATTAAATTAAAAATGTACAGTTTTCAGATTTATTCCTATATGTGTACTCAAAGACAATGCTCCTTGCCAAATTTTATAGTTCTAGGTCAACAGGAAGTACCCTATAGGTTTTGTTTTTGCGGTTTTTTACGACATAAACGGCTCTAACATTTTTCTAAGTTAACTGAGGAGTATCGTTTTTTCACAACTGCAAGATACCGTAGATATATATATACAGTTTAAATTTCAACTCGTTAACTTGACGCGTTCTCGAGATAAAAGGTCTTGACAGACACACAGACGGACAGACGGACAACAAAGTGATCCTATAAGGGTTCCGTTTTTTCCTTTTGAGGAACCCTAAAAACAATGAGAATTTAAAACATGATGTTACAACTTAACTGGCAACATCGACCTTAACCGTTTGAATGTCATCCATTCGGACCGATGCAATGGCCAGTGGATGTCTTTATTTTTTTGATTTCATATAGGTTTGCGTTTGACAACACATAGTTTTTGCCGGATGTTAAGCAGATATGCGGTCTAGGGTGTAGCACGCTTACCTAGAAGATACCTATCTATTTGGGATTTGAAGACACCTACATTGTACTGGACTTTATTGCTGATATGATAATGATGAGTGCTTACGAACTCAAACTTGCTTATAAGTGAATGAGATAGCAGTACCAGGGTATAAGACCATTCATAAAAGTGTTCGACTGATAAATCCAAAATAAAAAGCAGACTTAAAAAAACTTGATTAAAATGTCGTCCAGTTTTAATTTGTGTTGCCAATTATTTTGAAACATTTATTTCGATAACGCTCATTTAAATAACAAAAACCAACACGATTCAGTTTGCGCATATAATAGACTATAGTTTTAGCCCGCAGCTTTGCCCGCTTGATATATTGATTTATGTGCTATCTTTTAATAATGAACTTTTTTTGAGATTAAAAGTGGTCCATGTCACTTTCCGTCTTTCAAACTTTGTCCATGCCAAAAATCAAGTCAACTAATTAAATTCAACCTTAAATCATTTGTTGCAACATATGAAATTTACATGCGTTTCTTATTTAACAAGTTATATATAGTTACACATGACTCTATAAGGGTATGGAAATTTTATTATTTATATTGGAACGATTAATTATTACGTTTTCTAGATTATCCTTAAAAAATCGTCTAATGTGTAATTAGCATTTCGATAAAGGGATAATTTTTAGTTGTTTTATGAAACAGGTTTCACTTTCGATATCTTTTAGATTATTTGGCAATTTACTGAATATTTTTATAGCCATAGAATGAATGATTGCCTCGTTGCTGCGTGAAAGAGGGATAAACCAACAAAATACACTTTCGGACTTATAATACATATAAGCATAAACTAAGCTACTCACGGAGGTTAGTCTGTAGTAGGTATAAGTAAGGAAAGGATTCAGAAAAGGTGTTCTAAGCCAAAAACAGGCAAAACTTATACTGTGCTGGCTTAATTTTCGATCAATCCATCGGTTATAGGACTTTCACTGCTGGACATAGGCCTGCCCGTATTATTAGATCTCCAATAATACCGGTTGGTAGCGGCTTGCATCCAGCGCGATCCTGCGGTCCTAATGAGGTCATCCGTTCTTGTGGGTGGACGTCCTACGCTGCGCTTCCCGGTGCGAGGTCTCAATTTTAGAACTTCCGACCCCATCGGCCACGAGTTCATGCATTTACAGTAATTTTCGATAAATAAAAAAAAAATTGTAAGAAAAGTTCATATAGGCTGGGTGGTTAGCCCTGGTGTCAGGTTTTTCACCTGACGGCCTCTGACCTGGTTAAGCAGTCAAAATATTCAGGTCCTACAATTTAACGTGTCATCCGAGCCACGGTAACGCTCACATGTAAATGCCACTCACGATCACCCATCCGAAGACTAACTGTACTGAACGTTGCTTAACTTCGGTGATCGCTAACGAACACCCAAACAACTACATCTTAACTTTAAAAATGTACCTACAGACCCTGGAGTCTGAGGAGTGTAATAAATTAATTTAAAAAAACCGGACAAGTGCGAGTCAAGCTCGCACACCGCGGGTTCCGTACAAATCCAGAAAATTTCACAAAATTGGGAAGTAAGTTGTTAAAATCTCTATACTATAACCATCGACAAAAAGAACATGAATACTCATACTCATTTATTTATATCAAAGTAACACCTGTTACATGGAGATAAGTTGATTACCTAGTAATAAATCAAACAAAGATTAAAACAAAAATAACTTTACTTCATTATGTACAAAATATTATGGCGAATTCCGTCGTACACATAATAAAGCAAATTAATTTTCTAATTATAAATCATAATAATACAAATTAGATTAGAAATAAATTGGTTTCATTAACTAAATAATAATAATAAATAACATACCTTAATGTTTCTATCGTAGCGTCTAGACACACCACTGTGAGGTCGAGACTCCACCAAAGCGGAGACGAGACGAGCGGAAAGGAGATGTTTTTTAAACAACCAATAGAATGGTGTTATTGAAACATCTCTTTTCCGATCAGCTTCAGTGGAGATCGCTGTGTGGAGATGTGTAACATTTGTACGGCGCGATGAAAGCGGAGATGTGAGCTGTGCGCGGACGACGCGCAGTGGAGACGAGAGATGTGAGCGGCGTGCAGTGAGCGATGTCAGCGAGCGTGTCAGAATGCGTACTGAGCACTCAACGTCTCGCACCCGAGTTGAAAAACATCTCTTGTCGCACAGTACACCGCACACATCTCCGCTTTGGTGGAGTTCCCCGAGCTGGAAACCCTCTTCTCGCACAGCAAACAGCACACCGAACACATCTCCGCTTTTGTGGAGTTCCCCGAGCTGGAAAACACCTCTTCTCGCACAGCACACAGCACACCGAACACATCTCCGCTTTTGTGGAGTTCCCCGAGCTGGAAAACACCTCTTCTCGCACAGCACACAGCACACCGCACACATCTCCGTTTTGGTGGAGTTCCCCGAGCTGGAAAACACCTCTTCTCGCACAGCACACAGCACACCGCACACATCTCCGCTTTGGTGGAGGTCCCCGAGCTGGAAAACACCTCTTCTCGCACAACACACCGCACACATCTCCGCTTTGGTGGAGTTCCCCGAGCTGAAAAACACCTCTTCTCGCACAGCACACAGCACACCGCACACATCTCCGCTTGGGTGGAGTCCCGCCCTGAGACAAAAAAAAATCTAAACATAATTCCACAATTGTCCAGCAAAATTACACGATTTATACAATGTAACAAGCATGAATAAGTTTCTGTCTGGTGTTAATAAGGCGCTGATTTTACGAGCGACCTTAACGCTACAGATAATTATGTAAGCCATGGTAATCTAGTGGTAGTAATACCTTTCTATAGTGAGGTCGTGGGTTCAAATGAGTTGGAACTTATGTAAATAATTTTCACACCACTGGCTTTTTCAAGGAAAACATCGTGAGGCAACCTGCATCCTTTTGTGGAAAAAATTCGATGGCGTATTTAAATTCACCAACCCGTACTGGGCCACCGTGGTGATATGACCCAGTCAGCCTTCATGGGTAGGCCACGTTCGGCAGTGTACTATTAAATAGGCTGGTACAGTATCTACGAACCGGTGGGCTATGTCAGTAACTTTGGTCTTTTTTTAGGGTTCTCTTTGTTGTCCGTCTGTCCGTCTGTGTATATGTCAAGACTCTTTATATCAGGAACGCGTAAAGATATCGAATTGAAATTTAAACTGTATACGTATATCTATGGAATCTTGCAGTTGTGTAAAAGAAAAACTTCCAGTTATCGTTTAAAAAAGTTAGAACCGTTTATGTCGTAAAAAATTGCATATTTCGACACTCACAAAAATCAAAACCTACAGGGTACATCCCGTTGACATAGAACTATGAAATTTGGCGAAAAGCATTGTTTTAGAGTACACATATAGGAATTAATCTGAAAACTGTACATTTTTATTTAAATCACAAAAAATAGGGTCTCAAAATTCACAAAAAAAATGGGTTCAAAATTCAAAGTGATTAAATCGTATCATGTAAGATATTTTCATTAGCTCATGCTAAAACAGGTTTTTAATTATTTTAACAATGTGTTTGTACGGAACCCTCGATATGTGAGCCTGACTCGCACTTGTCTGGTTTTTTTTAATCTTCTACGGATCTCCTCATTTCTGATTCGATCTTGCAGACTGACACCAAACATAGCCCTCCCCCCATAGCCCGTTGAGTTACTTGGAGCATACTAATAGGGCTTGTAGTGAGAGGCCTCGGTTTTGTGCCGTATGGCATCACACACTGCTCGATCACGTTTGACTTGAGGCACTGATGTAAGTCGGACGGTTGCCAGAGTAAAATAACAAAATGTTGAACACAGAATCGTTGGTGGAAACTGAGTTTTATACGTCATGAGGTATTCAGCGTCCGTAGTCTATGTTTCAAAGCTCTATTAAGCTTGTAATTTCTCTGCGACATGGTTCCTGCCGGCAAAGCAAACTCGTTAAGCTCGTGGATTTGACACAAAATAAACTCAGATGATTAACTTACACAATTATATTACATTATTGTTGGGCGTCCGTTGTCGGGGGCGCGCGTATTTGCTGAAGAAGGAGTACTAACTACTCTGAAACCGGTCGGACGCATAACGGCTCGACCGTTCTAATAATCGTGAGTTGTATCCGGTGTTCATATAAAATATATTACACTATTTAAGGATTAAACAATTAGTCAGTCAAATTGTAATGCTATCTTACAGTTTAGGAATGCTTACAGGCTCTGACTACAAAAATGCATCAAGTAATGGTATTTCACTATTTTATCATTAAATGCGAAACTAAGAATGCGTTTGAAGTAAAAAAATCCTGCTTCCAAAAAGAGAAACTAATTTGGTCAAAACAACCATGCGATTGGATTGTGGCGACACGTTTGATTACCTTTTTGTTTAATTGCCTTGGTGGTTCAGTGGTTAGTGACCCTAACTGCTGGCTTAAAGAGGCGTGGGTTCGATTCCCACCTAGGGCAAATATTTATGTGAAGAATATAGGTATTTGCTATGAGTATGTGTCTGGGTGTTATTTAGGTATTATCTATGCAGGGTTATTTCTAATCAATTAGCATCCTTTTAGGGGTTTATTCTGTACATCAAAACTAACTTTAGTTGTACGACTTTTGTTAAAACTAAAAAAAAATCAGCTGTTCCATACATTTGTCGCGGGTGCACGATATTTTTCTATGGAACAACATTTTTTTTTTAGTTTTGACAAAGTCGTTGAACAATAGTTGTTAGTTTTGATGAACAGAATAAGCCCCTAAAATGATGCTAATTGATTAGAAATAACCCTGTTTAAGTATGTATTTAACAAGATTATTTTTTGCGAAAATTAGCATGACCGACTTCACCCGTGTACAGAATTCGCGAATATTTCGTATGGATCGATGCAGCAATATTCACATTATTTTTGATTTATCAAAAATGGCTCAGCCGATTTCGATAAAATTTAAAGGGGACCAATTTCGAAGTATACTCTTTCCAATAAAAAAAGAATTGTTGAAATCGAACTACTACGAAAAAAGTTATGCGTGGTTATACATAAAAAAATATATAGGTAGGTACGCGTCGAATTGTATACCTCCTCCGGTGGTTCGTAGGTCAAAAATATGTATAATATATCAGTCCCTAGCAGCCATATCACAAGCTTTGCTTAGTTGGGGATCAGAGACCGTGTGTTTAATGTCCCTTAATATTTATTTACTTAACGGACTTTACATAAATTATGGCTAAGACGTAGTTGACCTTCTGCCATTCCCTAATCTGTGTTGTCGGTGTAACGCCTGCTTTTTACCAAACCTACCTGGATTTTTGCCTTTGTTTTAGTATTTCCAGTACTTTTACCCAGACAAAGCTTTTCAGGCTAATGTTTCTGAAGTACCAGAAAGGGTTTAGGTATAAAATAGGTATTACCTAAATCTATACTAAGGTATAGCTCTTTTTGCAAGATGAGAACGAGACGAGGTATAAAGGATTTTCGTTGTAGCCGTTTTCAAGAGTCAGGGCTTAGAGAGAATTCGTGGAAAAATGTTGCTGATTTTGTCGAATAGTCGCAATATTTTAGATACAATATCTCTGTAGCTGGGAACGTTATTTGGCAAGAGAAATTTGTTTGAATAGAGATAGTTTTTGAAATAAAATATAATAATGCTAGGTGACTCGGCAAACGATGTTTTGTCGTCGGTATAAATAAAAACCTGTAGAACACTCTCATCAACTAAGGGTACAAAATTAGCCTACAAACTATTATTTATCAGATCTATGAAATATACATAAAAATAAAAAAACCGGGCTAGTGCGAGTCAGGCTCGCACATCGAGCGTTCCGTACAAACACGTTATCAAAATAATTAAAAACCTGTTTTAGAATGTGCTAATGAAGTTCTTATATATGATACCTTATATGATACGATTTACTCACTTAGAATTTTGAACCCATATTTTGTGAATTTAGAGGCCCTATTTTTTGTGATTTAAATAAAAATGTACAGTTTTCAGATTTATTCCTATATGTGTACTCTGAGAGAATGCTTCTCGCCAAATTTCATAGTTCTTAGTCAACGAGAAGTGCCCTGTAGGTTTTGATTTTTGTGAGTGCCAAATATGCGGTTTTTACGACATAAACAGTAGAGCTGTTTATGTCGTAAAAAACACAAACTTTTTTTAAACGATAACTGAGAAGTTGTTATTTTACACAACTACAAGAGACTATAGATATACGTATACAGTTTAAATTTCAACTCGATATCTTTACCTGTTCCCCAGATAAAGAGTCTTAACATACACACAAACGGACAGACGTACAACAAAGTGATCCTATAAGGGTTCCGTTTTTGCCGTTTGAGGTACGGAACCCAAAAACAGGTTGCACTCCGGGAGTGCCGGCAGAAATGAAAACCTGCTCCCCCCGTCCTATCACGGTAATGATTTATAATGACCGTGGTCTTACGAATTTCATGTCCTGATATGAGTTTAACATTTTTAACCACCCCAAAGAGTGCACAACGCCGCTATAGAAGTCGTCACATTAAAAATCATTATACTCTATAAAATTTTACTTGATCTCTGCAACAGTGACATTGACATAGAAGATTGACATTTTTAGTGTTGAGATAGTGGTGGAAAAATCGATTTTCAAACAATGTTGTAATGAAATCGAATGAGTAGTTGAAGGTGAGGAATTGGATTTTATTTACTTACTATTATTTAAGATCAAGTATGTACACATGAAAATAATGTTATGATACCTATTAATTAAATACTCATAATAATGCAACGATAGTATTTATCGACGTTTTTCACTATTATCGATGCTAATGTAACATATAATTGGGTTTAATTTAATTACACATGTAAAAAATGTTATGATATTAAAATATACAATAATGTTAATGATAAATTAAGTTTTATGTAAAATATCGTTAGTATAAACTATCGATATTTTAAATAAAACTCTATCTAAAACTCTGTGGTCACGATCATTCGTCGCCCATCACTAATCGGCATGCCCATAAAGTATGACATTGACAGGTACTGTCTGTACTATTAAGAAATACAGGACTTCATAGTCGTGATTTTTCTGACAGCTGTCGCAGAGATCAAGTTAAATTTTATAGAGTATAGGTATAACTGGTCAAGCCTTTTCGGAGGATAAGATTTAAAAAACCGTGTAATAAAAATCGCAAAATGATATCTAAGTTGTAACTAAAACATTTATATCTACTTACTTTTAACGTACAAGAATATTTTTTGCAAAAATTAGCATGACCGACTTCACCCGTGTACAAAATTCGCGAATATACCGCACGGATCGATGTAGCATTTTTCACATTATTGTTGATGTATCAAAAAAGGCTCAGCCGATTTCGATAAAATTTAAATGGAACCTATTTTGAAGCTCTTTCCAATAAAAAAAGAATTATTGATCTCAGACCACTATGAAAAAAGTTATGCGTAGAATTGTATACCTCCTCCGGTGGTTCGACGGTCAATAAATAAGGCCAAACATCTTTAAAGGATAAACCTATGTTTATCAGTGGACAGTTATAGAATTATACAAAATGTACCTACTGTACTCTATACTACCTTATAATATGTATATCCTTTTGAATATCCGCGTACAGCATCCGTGAAGAAAACTACATTTTAACTTTAGTTAGTAATTTTGAAGTTGCAAGTTTTATAATTCAATCAACTTAGGTTATAAGTCATCTACAATTCAAGAGCGATGGCAGAGTAATAAATTCAAAACTTCGTTGCCAATTTTCCTTAAAATATATTCTGTCCAGACAGCGTAAGTAGCTAAGTAGGTACCTAGTCAAGTTTCAGCGGAGTTTTTCTTAAGAGTTTAGCACACTGGAGATTCACTAGAGGTATTACATTGGAAATTGATTTAATTTAATTGCTATTTATTATGATTTTTTATTTGTGAACTATGTGTTATTCTATTTGTAAGCTAATCGATTATTATTTTAATTTGATATTTTACTGTATTATTTTGATTTAATTATTGATTAACCTGACATGACGTGTAAATAGAATTTATGAAATAAATGATTATATTTCAGGAATTTTGTTGTTTTCTTTAATGTTTAATGTTTTTTTTTGCGAATAAATCCTCAGTTGACTACCAGCTCACCTGGTAGTTAGACTTTGTGATCGAAGATGAAACACGCAGACTTTTAAGATACCTATTCCCTCTGACATTGAAAAGCTTTAGAATATGTCTCTACGAAAACTGGAAAGCCGGTAGCCTGTTTCATTCTCAGCCCCCCTACCGCCTAAGCAATAGCAATAACAAGCAATAATAGCAATCGTTTATGACTTCATTTTAGTCATTTGGCGCCGCCTATGTGACGTTAGCCATCAATTGCTTTGCGCGGATTGCGAAAGCAATCGTTGAATGAACAATTTTGATGGCTAACGTCACATAGGCGGTGCCAAATGACTAAAATGAAGTCATAAACGATTGCTATTACGATTGCTATTGCTTTAGGCGGTAGGGGGGCTGGTCGCACGAAAATATTTGGAATGTTTTCTGTAGTTACATTATGTTATGCAGCGATAGTATTTTATTTTCACTTTTTCTTGCATCAATGTGTCACACTATGTTCTGAATAGTTTCTGTAAGTTTTTTTGTTATGTACATTGTACACAACTTATCACAGTTGCAATATTTTTGATAACATTGTTATTAAGACTATTGTCTAGTATAGTTAAAAAACGTTAATATGTAATAACATGAACACCTGTTGTTTCAATGCATTTTTGACAGACGAATCACCGGAGGAGGTATACAATTCGACGCATATATATTTTTTTATGTATAAACACGCATAATTTTTTTCATAGTAGTCCGATTTCAATAATTCTTTTTATTGGTTAGAGTATACTTCGAAATTGGTCCCATTTAAATTTCTTCGAAATCGGCAGAGCCATTTTTGATAAATCAACAATAATGTAAAAAATGCTACATCGTTCCGTGCGTAATATTTGCGATCTAGCGATGAGCTCCGGCTTCGCACAGGTGTATTATACATATAAACATTTCTCTTGAATTACTCTACCAATAAATTTTAAAGATATAAGCATACATGGGGACAGACAGCGGGAAGCGACTTTGTTTTATACTTTTTAATAATGATTCTGTACACGGGTGAAGTCGGTAATGCTAATTTTTGCAAAAAATAATCTTGTAATATACTTAATGCAAACAATCTTACTCGTATTGATGTGAAACTTTACAAACTTGACAACTACGGCCATATGACTAATTCCAAGAAATTCACGAGTGTGCTAACGCCTTAAATAAATGCACGTTTGAAATTCTCATTAAGCATTGATATCGGCCAAATTGTCAATTTTATTTTGGTTTTGTATTAAATAAATACAGTATTGTGTTTTAAGTCATATATATTGGTCTAAACACTTATATAAAATCGCAACTCGAGAGTGTGCTGACGTCTTAAATAAAAGCAAGATTGGAATTTTCATTAAGGCGCGTCTTTGTTGTCTATATTGGCGGGAGCACTCGACCGATTGATTGGCCCTCTCTATCTATTGGAACGATTGGGCAGAGAGGGGGCGAGTTAATTTGGCTGGGTTATAGATAGGTATCGCGATAGCTGTTCGAAGCTATTCATTAGACATTAAGAACTATCTAAGTTCAAAATTCTGTTATTTATAACTTCTCTAATTTTTCTAAAAAAATCGAGTCAGCCGTCAGCACATAATGTGTGTGTGTGTATGTGTGTGTGTGTGTGTGTATGTCTCTCTCTCTCTCTCTCTCTCTCTCTCTCTCTCTCTGTATGTGTGCGTGTGTGTGTGTGTGTGGGTGTAACACTGCAATACACGAGATATCATGAGAGTCAAGGTTTAAATGCAGTATATTCATTGAAACGTGATCTGAAAACGCAACTTTCTAACCTCAGGAAGAAGGTTGAGTTTTCAGATCACGTCTCAATGAATATAATATATACTTTAAAGCCTAAAGAGAGCAGCAATAACTGAATACAAAAAAAACACAGTCGAATTCAGTTCCTCTATTTTGAAGTCAGTTAAAATGGTTCCGAAATTTTATCATTTCTTTCAGCCTGTGAGATCTACGTAATGTAAATCCAATTTTCCCGAACGAAGTTAAACTATCCAAGTATCCAATCGGATCAGCGAGTGGCGCCCCCTAACGACGGGTCGAGGCGGCTTTGTATTCAAATCGCCTCACTTTGGCCACATCAATATGAAAAATTCTCGGAAAATGTAAGGGTACTTATCACGGAGTAGCCAAAGAGCTGGCCTCAAATGGAAACCACGAATTGGAAAATGTAGAAGGTACACCTTTCTAGAATATAATATTAATAACTAGCTGACCTGGTGAACTTCATCTCACCATCTATCAATTTTATTGTCAATGACAACTTTTACATGTAAGAGGTTCGTACATGCAGGACATTTTGTATGGGAAAATGAAATTAATGTTTTTATCATTTTTCTCGCAACT